>JANIIK010000698.1:0-122500 GCA_027704905.1 Muraenolepis orangiensis
TATCCTTGTAGTGGATAATACCCCCAGATGTGGTGATTCATATCATATGCTCCACAGACTTAATGAATGTGCAGAGAAAACTGCTGAACATGCTGTTCCATGACATCCATCGCAGTCTCACGTCGTACTTCAGCTCACTCTTGACTCTTAACGGCCATTGTAATGGGTGGAGTCTATTTTCTCCTCCTGGCGACATCGCCAAGCGGGTGGCCAATTATCACCTGAT
Source organism: Muraenolepis orangiensis (assembly GCA_027704905.1). Taxonomy (NCBI): domain Eukaryota; kingdom Metazoa; phylum Chordata; class Actinopteri; order Gadiformes; family Muraenolepididae; genus Muraenolepis; species Muraenolepis orangiensis. The sequence goes on from JANIIK010000698.1 coordinate 227, forward strand.
CAAGCCAGGCCCCCCACAGTACGGCGACGGTGCAGCTGAATGAAGCTACAGCGTTTCAGACAAACTACTGAGACTGCACCCCTACAATCCAGAGTCTTTCCAAGACAGAGTTCATGAACACACTTTCCTGTCAAGGTGTTCGGTAGGTGTGGAGTGGATACATCCCACACAGTTGTTGTCATCAATACAGGGAGACAAAACCGGTTGTGGGTAAGTGTAACTGAAAAACGCCGGCAGTGCTGTGCAGTGAGTAAACCTCACTCCCCCGACACCAAAAAGACGTTCTAGTGATGTAGCTAGAGCGTGTGGGTTTTAGCTTCCCTTAGATAGAGCGTCTGCCTCTCATGCCAGGGGGGTCGTGGCATTCTTAACAGCAGCAGCATCTGCATATAGGTTTTTGTAAGGCCTCGTCTGTGGTCTGCCTTGGGGTCTATGAACATGAAACTGCTACCGCTACCCTCTGAGAATAAGGAGGAGCACAGAGTGTTTTTTTGACCCAGCAGAGGTGACTGGATGAAAATAGCACGGTCTTCGCCGTCTGTGACTTCCATTTTAGACACATGAGTGTTTGATTTGAAATCTCCCCGCTTTGTCTCGTCAGATCCAAGCTGGGAAAAAGTTAAATGATTTAAAATCTAAATTGGTCACATACATGTACACACACAGTGAAATTAGTTTCTCTGCATTTAACCCATCCTTGTATTAGGAGCAGTAGGCATTCATTTCATAAACAGCGTCCGGGAGCAGTGTAGGGGTCTGGTGCCTTGCTCACCAGACCCCTGCGGTGCCCAGGTTTTTCGGGGACTTCATTCCCAATTCAAGTCCCAACAGACTGAGCTACTGCTGCCCTAAAAGTTAGAATTAAAGTTACATTTAAAGTGTGCATTATTTTAACACATATTTTGGAGGACAATGAGAAGATGATTCAAGGCCAATTCAGATCAGCTTCAAAGCGTATTCAAAGTAAACAATTATGTTGTACTTACAACATATATAATATATAAAAATAAAGTTCTGATTCTGATTGACAGAATTAAATAGGCTCCTCCTAGCCGAGTGTCGAGGTGTCCCTGAGCAAGACACCCTAACCTTAACTGCTCCCGACTTGCTGGTGGTCACCTTGCATGGCTGACTCCGCCGTCGGTGTATGAATGGGTGAGTCTGAGGCTTGACTTGTAAAGCGCTTTGAGTGGCACCACTGGTTAGAAAAGCGCTTTATAAATGATGTAATTTACCAACTAGCGTTTACCCGTGGTCATAGGCTCCTCCCAAACGGACTGTCACATCGCATGTCATAGTTCTTCGTTTTACATCCGTTACAAGCAAATATCAATATGTGTGTGTTCATTATAATTATAGAACATCACTAGGATAGTGAAGCAAAAGAGAGAGAGTCTCTTGAGGCGGGAGGTGGGCTCATCTCGCGGTGGCTTCCTGTAAACACACCACAGGAAACGGCTTGCACGGGTTTGGCCCGAAAGATGTGTATCTTTTGTTGAAGCACTGCAGCTAGGGCTCACAGAGTAGGACCATGTTTCAATGCAGTACAACACACCAAATAGTGCAATATAACGGTGATTTAAGAAAAATGGAACAAAGTATGGTACAGAAAAATACAGACAACAATACAAAATAGAGGTCGATATCCTTCGTTATTATCGTCATTCTGGATGACGAACTTCTGCAATGATATGTTGTACATACTATTTGATATTGTAAACTAATTGTTACCTAATTGTTGCCCCTCAGAAGCTATGTTGTTGACTGCTGCTACCTCCCTTAGAAGGGCACCCTTGAAAAAGTACTCTCTGGTTAAATAAGGGGTACAACAAATTATATATATACTGTATATTTTCTTTAGTAATGCATCAATTCGGAATGGTAGAATGGAACGGAAGAATCAGAAACGATTTGTTTATTTTCTTCTTTGTCGTATGTAGTCAAGTTACCCCTTTGACGCTTTAACCTATGACACCTGTTTAAATTGTAACCCTGATAAAGGCTATATATTTTAGTTTTAGTTTTAGTTTTTTAATACATACTTAAATATACACCAATTGATTAGGTCAGTCTGCCATGGTTTGCTGAAGCGGATGTTAAAGACATGCACAGGTAGCCTCGTGAATGAACATTGTAGCATTGTCAGCACTTTCTGAACAGCCGACCACACTTAACCTTGTTTTGCGCCTGAGAGACATGTGGCTGGTGAAGGTCTGCTGCTCTTCACTCACTCAAGACGGCAGACTCTGGGAGGACAGAAGACAGCGGCGAGAGACCATGGGCCCCCGCTCAACCCTTCTCCTGTGGGGATTGTGTACGTTTTTAAGATTTTCTTCTTCTTACGACACGCTCGACACAACCGGTTTCGTCCCGGCGGTCCCCTCAATTTGTCTGACCCTTAAAGTTCCCCCCCCCCCCCAAAAAAAATGGAATTGCGACCTGTTGTTTGTCGTAGGAACAAATACTGCGGTACTTTGTTGTTGGAACGCTGTGACCCGTCGATTGACCCCCAAAAGGTCACCTGGCATGGATAAAAATAAAGAAAAACGTGTTTCAAGTGACCAACTAGTTAGAATCCGTCTGTTAAGCATCATTGACAACCTCTTTACGATCACCCTCCTCCGTGGATCGTTAAATAAAACACATCTGGGGGTGAAGAGCAACTCAATGGGGATGTCATAAAAGGAGGCTGAGCTCTAAACCACACAACGCCAAAAGAGCATTTAAATCTTTTTTTCTTTTTTTGACAGCGAGTATCTGTGTGTGCGTTTAATCGGAAAGCGGTTAAAAAGCCCAGTTTGGTTTTCTGCTGAGCCGTCCGCGTTGGCGACCCATGTTCATCATACAATGAGGTTTGTACGTATGGGGCTGATGACGAGAGCGCTTTTTTTGTCTCTCAATGCTTCTCACTCAACTGGTGGAAACGTTCATACATTGAGCCTGCATGTGAAACCCATTTGGTTAAGAGTTCTGTGTCAAATGTGTCACACCTATCGGCCCCGCCCTCCGACCTATAGCGATACAGCAGGTTGCTGGTCAGTAGCTATGCCTGTGTCCACGTCAACCTGGCACCACTTCAAGTTTCTGTCTGCAAAAACCCAAATGGATGACGTTCCTTTTATTCTCATTTTCTAGCTAAAATTGTGCATTTTGTTTTATAATGCGTATTGACATTAACAACTTATTCTTATTGTTAAAAAACCATATTGTTTTAGTTTGTTGTTTATTTTCATTTAGCAGTTTCATCACATAAAGCAGGCATGCAAGTACTGATGTTTTATGAATAAATGTACACATTTTTTGTGTGGTGTGTGTGTGTGTGTGTGTGTTTGTGTTTGTGATATAGAACGGTGCCAGAGTGACTCATGATTGTAATTCAAAGCATTCATATCCTGATCACACACAAACCTTAAAATAATAATAATAATAACAAAACAAACAAACAAAAAAGATATATATAGGCGGCAGTATAGCTCAGGAGGTCACCTCACAACCGAAGGTTGCTGGTTCGATCCCCGGCTCCAGCTAGCAAAAACTGTCGAGGTGTCCTTGAGCAAGACACCCTAACCCTAACTGCTCCTGACGTGCTGGTTGTCTCCTTGCATGTCTGACTCCGCTGTCGGTGGTTGAATGTGTGTATGAATGGGTGAATGTGAGCCATGACTTGTAAAGCGCTTTGGATAAAAGCGCTATATAAAAGCATCCATTACCATTACCATATATATATATATATATACAGTATATTAAATAAATAAAAACGTGGTAAGTGGTAAGCAACTAGACATGTACTACACCCAGTTGATGGCACACATCCAGCCAAATACTGTAGAATAATAACACCAAAGACAAAATAAATAATTCATTCAAATTTTTTCATTGGACAAAGGGGAAAATGTACATAGTTTATTACACACACCCAATAGAGGTCATAAACCGCCTCGTCTTCACGTCCTTCTCATGGTCCCCCTTTCAAAACAAACAAAACTAACCAAAGCACTTTTATAATGTAACAATTTACCGACCGCCGGAGTTCTGAAGAAGATACAACAAAGTCTGAATTATAAAATGTAAACACATCATCAGATCAAAGTGGATAAGAAAAAGGCAATACCTTGGCTGGATATCCTCTTGCTCATCTTGTACAACGCGGAAGCCAGAATAACCGTCAGGGATGACATACACAAAGTGGAGGGATTCTGGCATCTCTGCAGAGGAAAAAGCCATATAAACACATTTAGTCTAAGAGGAGAGGCACGACTCGTAAACGTGAGTGACTTTCTCCCACCGCCCTGTCGCTCGTCGGCGCCGCTCCCAAACAGAATGACTCCACAGGAGACCACGGCGCAGTAAAATGTCTCCGTGTCCTGTTGAGATAGCTTGTCGAGGCCATCCCTTTGCAAGTCCTGGTGTGATTCTCTGGGTCCCCCTTGCACTGACGGTTCTCGACCCCGGTGCCGTAAAGAACCCCGAGCCGGGATTCTGTTGGCCCCGGAACCAGAACACCCTCGGCTCCCCCTCGCCACGGCGGTGGCAGTCGGTGGCATCCTGAACCACGCAGCTCACGGTCAGAGCGCCTGGCCGTCGGGGACCCTCTGGATGGACCACGGCGCGGACGGTGGACCCCGCTGTCTGCACGCTAAGGTAAAGACCCTCAAAGAAGGTGAATTCATGTGACTGGGATTCATTTAAATGAATGATTCAATTGTAAATTATGATTAATACATTTTTTAAAGATTAACACAATATCCCCAAAAAGTGTCATTGTATGAAAATATTTAAAAAAATTAAGATTACCATCATTAATTCGATTATTAAATTACAATTACAATTAAATAAATAAAATTACACTGAAGGTAAAGTCTAATTTAATGTTACACATGAATACACATGATCCAAATGCAATAAAACATAAAATAATCTGAAGTGAATGTAAACGAAATTGCAAGATACATTTAAAGAAAAAAGCGAAAATTACCTGTTTTAGAGAAACGTAATGGTATAGAAACGTCAGGGTGAAATGTAACATCAGAGACATCTTGGTGTGAAAATATCTGTTCAATGGAAAGAATGCAACCTCTTTTCAGCCGCTCTCTTCAGACACCAGCGTGTCTTTCGATTGGCCGGATCTGTTCAAGTGTTCATGTCTTATTTAGGCAACACGGATCACATGTCCCCTAAAAACTAATATGCTGCGACACTTGAAAATGGAAATCGTCTCTAGCAGATGTGGGGTTTTAAACGTAGCGCACCACAACATGCCTTAAACGTAAATGTATTTGCAGTTTTGAATACTAAAATTGTTCATTATGATATGACTGGTAAGCAAGAGACATATTTCCACAGTTACGTGTACATCACATTGTATTCATAGGAAAATATACATGGTATTGCCGATCAAATACACAATGGAACCGTTAATATCTTCCATGTCCACTTGATGAGGAAGCTTAGTTTGACAAATAAAAAAATCAATCAAAAAGCTTTTTTGAACTCATGGAAAGCTTTGCCTGGGAATCGGCAGGGACATCACGATGAGACATTTAGATTTTTGAGGGCTGATACAATATGTGCGATTCTGTTAATCGCTTATCCCTATATTTTTATGTGTGATTTTATCTTTTGTGTGGATTCAACATATACATTGAGGTTTGGCTTGATCAGGTCTGTCTGTGTCTGCCATTGTTTTTTAACTGAACATGACCAAACCATTCATTTGCTTCGACTATGATAACATTGGTTTTCTGGCATAAAAAGAAAAACAGTTTTTCAGTCAACGTGACGATACGAATATTGTAGAAGCAAAGAATCGTGAAACACACCTGTATATAAATCGTTGATCTTTAAATAATATGCAAATATTGGCATAAAAAATAAGATTAAATTAAATTGTCAATAAAACAATGATATATATACTGTATATAGGCCCCTGAACCTTAAGCTACGGAAGCTGTGATTGGTAAGAGCCGATAAGTGTCATCAAGGGTGGTAATCTCTGTGGTCTAAGATGGGTCTCAGATTCACATCTTCCCTTTAACACTTTAACTTGCCTCCCATCAAGCCATGTGTGCTGTGCACTCTACCTGCACCTGCAGACTGCAGACAGAATGAGAACTGGTACTTGGAAAAAGGTGCCACTGCCAAGGTGCCCTTGAGCAAGGCACCAGACCCTCTACACTGCTTGACCCAGGCAGCTGTATACACAATAGCTGCCCACTCACTGCTTCTAATACTAGGATGGTTAAACGCAGAGAAACTGATTTCACTGTGTGTACATGTATGTGACCAATTAAGAGGGATTCAAGCCTTCATTCAGGGTCATGTCGTTCTTTACTGGTCTTCAAGACTATGGATATTTATATACATTTGATTTTTGAAGCAAGGACTCGAAGACCTTGAAGTATCGGGATGGCATGGAGGTGAGAAAAGTGACTGAACATTGTTTAAAATGCACAGTGATCTTGGTTTGTGTATGATGGTGAGTGAAGCCCCTACCAGCATACTGGCTTGCTAGTTGTACAGCCCCCCCCTCAAACTGTGAACAACCAGAGTATCCTATTGGCTTGCATCAAAGGTAGCGAAACCGTGGGTACATTTCCTCCTGTGCTGCGGTGCTCAGGTTGTTTCTGTGAAACACTTGTTTCCATGTACTCTGGTCAACGTGAACAAAACCAAAAACCACTTCTGGTATCATGTTCAAGACACCTATGCCTTGCCTTGCTTTCGGTACTGGTGACGGATGTCCAGGTGTCCTTCTGGCTGTACATGTACTACTGTATGGATGTATGTGTATGGATGAGGAGCACTAAGGCCCATGGATAATCCACCCATGGCCCTTGGACATGGACATGGTTTTGGAAACACGTCAGGAAATGCAGAGTATTCAGGATGTTCGGCCGGCTGCTTGACCGTTTTTGTTCCCCCGATTCTCTGAAACCACTTTTTGCGGTTGTACCTCGGTTGCCAAGGAGTGTGCTACTGGTCAGGAAGATGTTTAGGTTGATCCATGTGGTGTGTAGACATTACATTACATTTAGCAGACACTTTGTCCAAAGCGACTTACAATAGTACAATAGACCCCCTGGAATTAACTGACCAGCAGACAGTTCAGTTGAAGCTTTCACACAGATGATTACATCACTGTGTCCGTTATCCCAGCTTTCAACAGAATACAGATCATACAGATGGGACGCCAAACATGCAATCATAAGCTGTTTTATACATCATATGCTAATTACCCTAATAGTAAGACAAAGAAACCATGGTATAGAGCAGCAAGAAATTATAATTTTTTGCGCATTAATTGCGCATTTGCGCAATAAAATAATCAAATATATTACATTATACATTTGGATTATTGTTGGGTTATAAGAAAGTACAGTTTTATGGTGTGGGCCAGAGTTTCCTGTGTCAAATGGAAACTTGACGCAGGAAACGGTGCTGCTGTGGTCATACAGCTCTGCTTACCCACACTAAGCATGGCGCATGTTTTTGTATAGTGCCTGGGGAGTTTCAGTGGCATATTTGTCTTATATATATAACTATATATAACTATAGTTATATAACTATATATATATATAACTATAACTATATATATATATATATATATATATATATATATATATATATATAACTATATATATATATAAATATATATTAATAAACTCTATCTATCTATCTATCTATCTATCTATCTTCATAACAACACGGGAAACCATGTCGACATCCTGTCAGAGGGGTCTTTGGTACGTGGAAGTCTGGAGAAGGCCTTGACCACAGAAACCACATGCTCTGTCGTCTGCACGAACAGAGTGCACGGAAGGCGCAGACATGCGGAACACACAAAACACTGGTTTTATTGATAAAAATTTGTTTCGGCCAACAGTCACACACTCATCTACAGTTTGCTACAGTTGGTGTTTTTGGGCATGCTAAAATATAAATATAAATTTATTGTGACCAATAAATTGTTTGTTTTTTGTTTCTCTGCATTTAACCCATTCTATTATTAGGAGCAGTGGGTCCGCTATTTTTGTATTCAGCACCAAGGGGGGGAAGCAGTGTGTGGGGTCTGGTGCCTTGCTCAAAGGCACCTTGGCAGTGTGCGCCCATGTGTTTTGGAGACTTGAACCGGCAAACCTTCCGGTTCCCAAAGCAAAGTTCCGACAGACTGAGCTATTCTGCCGCCCGGTCGCAAAAATTGTCTTGCTCTGAAAAAATAAAGGCTGAGGCCGAGGTACAAAAGTGTAAATTGGTCACTCTCTTTTCATTTATACTGGTGCTGTCGACTAGTTAGTCATTTCACCACTGTCTACGACAGATTGGTTACCAAAGTGCACTTTAAATCCAGCCTCTTTCTCTTCATGTGGAATTTCCCACAAAGGAACGTGAACTCAAACTACCAACTAAGCCTGCAGCCTAATGAGAAGACATTGGGTTGGGTTTTAGTTTCAGTTGTTTTCTAGCTAACTCTGTGTAGGTTACCTAATTGTATGTGTATAATATATGTGTATATATATATATGTATGTATTTTTTTATGAATCAAAATGTTCCATTAGATTCCTAAGTATTACATGTGTACATAATCCTAAAGTGTAATTGTGTGAAAATGAATACTGGGTTAGTCAGATTGGGTTAAGACCTGTGTAGGCCTATGTGTTTTCCTCATCAGCCAAATCAAGACCTACATCATACATGTCAACTGTATCCGGGGAGCGCATGGCAATCAAGCCTAATCTTCATTTCATAGTGGGTTATCATTTTAGAATGATTTGCGGTACCAGTGTATATACCGTGATTAGTATGTGTAGTTTGTTGTGTATGGTCCATATGGTTAAACTATTGCCCAGCTACATTGAGCTTGTACTGTGTCATGCTGTGCTTCCCTGAAGTGCCCGCAAAAAGCCAGGAGAATACACAGGCTAGGATTGGTCCCCAGCGTTTTATTACAACAACATCAAGGCATTAGGAAACCTCTTTGAAATGAGGACGGGAGCATTCACCAATGTCCCGCAGGCCGCCTGTCCCCGACCCATGTGCCTATTCTTTTAGAAAAGTCATACAATAACCTAAATATACCTTGGCAACGTCAAGGGAGTGGAGCTTGTCACAGCAATGAAGCAGGACCTGCTGCACCTCCATGACATCTTTCCGGACATAAAGATCATCCTTTCCTCCATTGATGAAAGATGTCACTGGAAGAAAGTAGATCCGGGAAAACTTTACAAGGCCAGAATGTGGGTGCACAGAGAGATGGGCAGATGTGTTAAGGATAAGGTGGAGAAATTGTCAGGCATCCTTGCATTACATTTGACTGCCCTGGCATATTTTTTAAAGATGGAGCTAATTTTTCAGATTTGGGGAATGATATGTTTTTAAGTGCCATAAAACAATCCCTTGAGGCTACAATCCAAAGGGCAAGGGCGGAAGCATAATAAAAGCAGTTTGGAGGCACATTCTCATTTGTCCATTGGTTATTACAGGTGTACCAAGTCAGTTAGTAATCGTTGTCCATTTCTCCCATTTGTCTTCAAATTGTGATTCTTGTAGTCTCAGTCGACGTGTCTTTTTTTTCCATTATATAAATTATATGATATACTTCCATTCATTCTGAGGAGGAGGTTCCACCTTGTACCATTTTCTAGTGATTGCCATGGGGATTGCCTTAAGTTCTCCCCATACTAGATTGTAGCCAAATAGACCTGCATAGTTCTATGTTCAAACAGATTAATTATATTAACATTAAATTAAAGGTATGATCTACACAGTGGTTGAAAGTAATTTAATTTACTCGCATTTGATATTACTTTAGACTTCTAATCAGAAGTGACTTCTAATCAGAAGTCTAAATCATCTTCTAAATACAGAGGGAAATATGTATTAATTTACACGAATATGATTAGAATGATACATTAAAGATGTTTCACATAATTGATAATATAACAAGCTTTCAAAATACGACACATTCTCAAAGATTAAACCGGCATATATCCGTTTTAAGTGTAACGTTGTGTCATATTAAGCTTTATTATCAATGTTAACTTACCTCTGTTGCATTGACATTAGCAATAGCGGTTACATCAGAATGAATTTTATTTATAATGACCGTTCATTTAATACATCAATAAGACTCACCAGATTAAACCTTAATACATCCATGTCCAAGACTCACCAGATTAAACAGCTACGATCGAGCAAGCTCGTAGGCATTGTGGGAGGGGCGTGGCTTAAAGAACCAGTATATAAGGAAAATGAACGACCGGAAACCACCGACAGAATATCCATGGGACTCTTTTGGGCTTCATGCGCCACTGAGCAGCTTCCATATGAATGAATGGGGCCTCCAACACTGGATCCAGTTATTTTAATACATCCATGGTCAGTACCTATGCCTGTGTCCACGTCAACCTGACGCCACTTAGAGTTTCTGTCTGCAAAAACCCAAATGGATGACGTTCATTTCATTGTGTGGTTGATTTATTATGTCAGTAAGTGCAGTATGTGTCGATTATCAGCCAATCTGGAGGATCAATTGTCTACAGTTGATGTAGACAATTGATCATATTGCACTACTGCAGTTGTTAGACAATTTCATGATGATGACAAAAGGAAGGAACATAAACTCATCAAACGTGAATTACATGTATACAAAAATATGTATACAAAAATGCATACAAAAAGTGAGCTTCTGGGTTGTTCCCGGTATCTTCGTGTTTGGATCGTTCTTCAGAACATTGAGTAAGTCAACTTGGTCCTGAAGCTGGAGAAATACAGAAATACACCAAATATATCATGGATTGAACTCTCTTCAAATGTTACACAATTTACATTTAAAGGACCAAAGCGTACATACCTAAATAACTTAAACACGCTTAACTACTTAAACAACCTATCAGGAACTGTGCTGACCTGCAGACCTCACCATCATTTGTACTTAATTCAAATGTACAAGATGCAAGGTGATCCCGCAGTATGAACTTAAACAACAATATACAAATATACTAATATACTAATATACAATACTATACTAAACAATTCTATACGATAAACAACACTATATATTACCCATGATATGCTATCTATGCCACAGGTGCCACAAAGTCGAGTTAGAATGAGCCTACCTCTCTGGAGTTGACTGTTTTTCTGTGTTATTTTTTGAATGACCCAAGATGACCAGAACAACAACAATCGCGACACCCAGGATTACACCGACCATGATCCAGCGTTCATCAAGGAAACCTAAATTGGAACAGAGGACACATTGGCTCAGTTTCTGAGTTTCTTCTTTGTCTGCTAAATACATTTTTTTAATTACGGCAAATGAATGTGTTAGCGGTTTCGAATGTGTCTTTAATGTCTTAATTATTATTGTCTTAATCAATAAAAATGGTCAAATAATAATATTTAAAGTGTCTTAACTGTGAAAGATGATGTTGTCCCCTTTGTGAAATGTATCATTTTCTTTAAATGGACAAAAATATATAATATATAGTATATAAAATATAATAAATGGATAGTTAAAACGAAATATTAGATTGAATAGAAATCAAGTGTCTGTTTATCGACATATATTGTAATAATTACTTCTTTGCAGTCTGTAAAATATGTCTTTTGATGACTGCGATATTCATGCAGTTTATATTTAATGTGTTTATCTTACTCTACACTACTGTCACTACAAAGTGACAAATATATATATTGTTAACTTTTAGAGTTTGTGTCGTCCTCTTCGTGAATTATATAATTTCCTTTGAAATTGACAAAAATATTTCCCTGTAAAAACCAAATATCGGATTAATTGTAATTGTCAGTTCTAATTATTTTAATTCATTAGTATTATACATAGTTTTGTTGGTTCAGTGATTAATCAGTTGATCTATAAACTCATTAATAACAGTGAGAGAGCAAGCAGACAAATTACATTTTCTCTGAAACCAACAATTTTTTATTTGTATTTTTATTTAATAAATGCCTACAATTTAGACATTTTGTCATCGTCTAAGCCTAAAAGGTCATGAGGTGGATGTGGTCACTGGGGCTGGACAATATGCCATTTGTTAAAACAGTATGCTGCTATAGTGTTTATAACCATAACATTTTAAATGTTAATCTCTCAGTAGACGTCAAATGCTGTAGGTATTTTTTTCAGGTTTTTAGGGTGCATGTGAACGCATCAAATTGAATTATTGCGTATAGATTTGTATCACCCGTAGCAGAGTTCTGTTTTGTAAGGGGTTCGATTAGATGGAATCTAATGAACATATCTGTGTCATTAGCATGGTGTTTCGTCCAAATACCTTCACATATTGAGCAATGGCATAATTATTTGGCTAGTAGCTTTGCTTACAAATGCCGCTTTGTGACTTAACAGAGGAGACTACTTGTTACAAGTTGACCCTTGCATTTTCCCTCTAATAAAGGCTGGGGATTTGTATTTATTTTGGTTATTCACTGACCAGATCAACAATACAATAGAAGACATTTAAAAAACATTGTAGATATACTATATATATATACATACACACACACACACACACACACACACACAGCATTGAGTATTTTGTTTTCTTTCATTCTTATCGTATGCAAAACAGTATATATTCAGGAACCAAAAGCATACTATAACTATATACGAGAAGCATAATTGTTAGGCTATAAAATAGGTCAATTGTACACTTAATGATGCAAAAGACAATAAGCCTAATATCCCCACTTTTTCAGAATGTCCCTGTTTTAAAATATTTATTGTAAATCTTATGTAATTATTATGTAATTCATGAGAATTTAGACATAACAAAATAATGTAATTCAACAAAAGCTACACGTAGGGTCGAATGTGAACCATGAGCTTATGCAAAAACAAGCTGTAAATTAAACAGTGTTTTTTTGTCAAAAGTGTTTTTTGAAAGTTGCGTTCAAAGACGCCTGCTCTATGTGGCTTGATGTAATTCAAGCTAACATGCATTTAATTAACATGATTATTTCTTATAAAACTCTTATCTGGTGGCGGCATATACAACGTTACCTTACTCTATACAAAGTGTGAGCGCCCACGCTCAAGGAGGCAAACAACAGCGGGTTTTTGAGGGTTAAACGAAGAATATCCTTTTATTTCTTCGCATCACAACTGAAACCAGTAGAACAACAGAACAGCATAACAGCATAGCAGCATATAAGCATATCACGGGACCTCTCGGCCGCAAGGGCTCGGTCCTCTCACCCCCCTTCTCTCTTTCCAGCAACCCTCTACCTGTGTGCTTTTAAGCACCTGATTTACTCAGGTGTTTATTGTTGTCAGCTGTGCGTTTCACTCCGGGATCTCGTTCGCCTTCTCCCGGGTCCTAAAGCCCTCCAAGTATCTCCCTTGGGAGATATACGCCTCCCACAACGTAACCAAAGGTAAGTCTCCTATACTTTGCCCTGGTGGGACCCCAAGGGTAGCTTGGGGTACCACATATCCTTCCCCTCATCTTCAGAGCACCCTTGGCAGGCCCAGACTACAGGCCTTCTGACCTTCGGGACAGGGCATCTGCGTTCCCACGCAAAGTTCGGTACCACCTGTCGGTAGTATCCCCCTCCTCCACGGGCGCCTCCTGGCGTCCAACCCGGCTTGAAGGGGTATTCCCGGTGGCATTTGAGGACAAACCACCGATCCCGACAGTTGCGGCGCGGGGGCCAACCCCGCTCCTCTGGACCGTCGGCGTCCCAGTCGATGATCCAGGGCCTCGTGTTGTCCTCCAGTGAAAGCGGAGCGACGTCCTCCGGCGGGTGCGGAGCGGCGTCCTCCGGCGGGTGCGGAGCGGCGTCCTCCGGCGGGTGCGGAGCGGCGTCCTCCGGCGGGTGCGGAGCGGCGTCCTCCGGCGGTTGCGGAGCGGCGTCCTCCGGCGGTTGCGGAGCGGCGTCCTCCGGCGGTTGCGGAGCGGCGTCCTCCGGCGGGTGCGGAGCGGCGTCCTCCGGCGGGTGCGGAGCGGCGTCCTCCGGCGGGTGCGGAGCGGCGTCCTCCGGCGATTGCGGAGCCAACACGTGGGCCCATTCCTCTCTCGGCCGCTTTCCCGGAGTCCTTTGCGCTGCGCGCTCACAGAGCTGTGTGACGGCCTTCTGTAATGTTTGTTGCCCCTGCAACACTGTTGTCAGCAACTCCCTTAAGGCCGGATCCATGTCTTCGGGTTGTGAGCTGGGTCAGAATGCGCGCATCCTCCACCATATGTGAGCGCCCACGCTCAAGGAGGCAAACAACAGCGGGTTTTTGAGGGTTAAACGAAGAATATCCTTTTATTTCTTCGCATCACAACTGAAACCAGTAGAACAACAGAACAGCATAGCAGCATATCAGCATATCACGGGACCTCTCGGCCGCAAGGGCTCGGTCCTCTCACCCCCCTTCTCTCTTTCCAGCAACCCTCTACCTGTGTGCTTTTAAGCACCTGATTTACTCAGGTGTTTATTGTTGTCAGCTGTGCGTTTCACTCCGGGATCTCGTTCGCCTTCTCCCGGGTCCTAAAGCCCTCCAAGTATCTCCCTTGGGAGATATACGCCTCCCACAACGTAACCAAAGGTAAGTCTCCTATACTTTGCCCTGGTGGGACCCCAAGGGTAGCTTGGGGTACCACAAAAGTGACAAATAATAATACAACTATTATTGTTTACTTTTAGAGTTTGTGTCGTCCCCTTCGTGATTTCCATCATTTCCTTTGAAATAGACAAAAATATTACACCGTAAAAACCAAATATCGGATTCAATTTCAAAGTGATTGTAATCATGAGAGATAACATTAATCTTACCTTGAAGCATTAACAACGTTAAATTGCTCATAAACACCTCTGCATTGTGGTAGAACATGCAAAAATACCAGCCAGAGTCTGATGAATTCACTTGCAGTATTGTTAGATTGAAGAAAGAGATACTGCTTTCTGTTACTAATCTACTCTGTGGGAAACCATGACTGTATCTCCATGTGTTATAATTAGTTCCATGAACAGATGAGAGGACAATGGGCTTGGATGTGTTAGCTGCTCTCATCCAGAAAGCCACTGTTGGATAGCTGGACACATTGGTACAGGACAAGGTGACATCAGCCATCGGCTCTACCTTCATGATCCGATAATCAGGGAGCGAGACGACAAGCCAAGCTGAAAACGGATGAGTAAAAATATATAAAAAAATATATCTTTCATTATACAAAACTATAACTATTGTTGGAAGTGAAGTTCTTAAGACAGTGAGTGGTAACATGATGACAGTACTTACTTAAGGAGCTCAGAAGTAAATATCTTGTCAACACCAGCTCCATCATTGTCTCTTCTGTTAGTCCGTCTGGTGTTAACTCAGATGAAGTACGTGGTCTTCATGCAAAGAGGCGGGCTGACTGGTTGCCATGGCACTTTTATCTCATGTTGCATCAAACCAGAGCTTCCGCTGAGGATTTTCATTGTCAAATCTTCAAATGATTCTTCAGTCGCAGCCAGAGGTGTCAATCAAATGTTTGCACTTTTAAAATCTAAATTTGGAGTATTGAGTCCTCATACACATACATGTACATACATGTACACACAGTGAAATGAGTTTCTCTGCATTTAACCCATCCTAGTATTAGGAGCAGTGGGCAGCTATTGTCTATACAGCGCCCGGCGAGCAGTGTAGGCGTCTGGTGCCTTGCTTATGGGCATCTCGGCAGTGCCCAGGTGTTTCAGGGGACTTGAACCGGTGACCTTCTGGTTCCCAATCCAAGTCCCAACTGACTGAGCTAGTGCCGCCCACTTCCAAAGCTTTTTGTGGTAAATATTTGATCAACTGAACGAGTAACGGACACATTTGACCAGCACACCAACAATCTCTAATTGCACTCAGATGCATAGAATATAATTTATGATCATATGTTTACATACGTACAATTGTATTTACATACAATGTTTAAAATGCTAATGTAGACATTTCTGAATGAGGAAGACGCCAGTTGTGCCTCGAGCGAAATAACAGCGACTGAACTGACCTATGTTCCTCCAGCAAGCGGGATTTACGGACAGCTTTTAACGCGCAACTGTGGATCTTACTGAACGCCGATATCCATTTACCATGATTCATTCATTCATTCATTCATTCATTCTTGGCCCTTAACCTTCTGGTAAATTGCTTTCCCCCCACTTCTCTACACACATGAGTGCACTGTGTGTTCTGCTCCAGAAACAGAAGCGTTGGCACAATGGCACTGAGTTCAAATTCATGGTCATTGATGGATATGGGTAATGGATCCTCACGTGCCCCACACCTAAAAGACATTCTAGCGATGAAGCTAGAGCCTGTGTGTTTTAAGCTGCCCTTGTTAAAGCATCTGCCTCTCGTGTCGGGGGGTTGTGAGTTGGAGCCCAGTGCGGGACACTCACGGTTACATTGGTGCCGTGACCCGGATAAGAGTGAGGTCTAGGGGCTGAGTGTAACGGTAACCAGCCGGTTCTGCTGCTCAGTGAGTAAACCTCACTCCCCGACACCCAAACAACGTTCTAGCGATGAAGCTAGAGCCTGTGGGTTTTTATCTTCCCTTGTTGGAGTGTCTCTCATGCCGGGGGTCGTGAGTTCGAGCCCAGTGCAGAACACTCACTGTGACATATCCTTGTAGTGGATAATACCCCCAGATGTGCTGATTCATATCATATGCTCCACAGACTTAATGAATGTGCAGAGAAAACTGCTGAACATGCTGTTCCATGACATCCAGCGCAGTCTCACGTCTTACTTCAGCTCACTCTTGACTCTTCACGGCCATTGTAATGGGTGGAGTCTATTTTCTCCTCCTGGCGACATCGCCAAGCGGGTGGCCAATTATCACCTGATCAAGCCAGGCCCCCCACAGTACGGTGACGGTGCAGCTGAATGAAGCTACAGCGTTTCAGACAAACTACTGGGACTGCACCCCTACAATCCAGAGTCTTTCCAAGACAGAGTTCATGAACACACTTTCCTGTCAAGGTGTTCGGTAGGTGTGGAGTGGATCCCACATCCCACACAGTTGTTGTCATCAATACAGGGAGACAAAACAGGTTGTGGGCAAGTGTAACTGAAGCCCGCCGGCAGTGCTTTTGCTTTGAAACCCCAATGTCTGCACTTCGCCTGTCTGAGGAGACCCTGAGGACGATGCCCTGAGGACGATGCCCTGAGGACGATGCCCTGAGCCCTGTTCTTGCCGCTCGAGGACGTAATTTTACAGAGGTCTTCGGTCTGTGGCTTGAATTCTTAACAGCAGCAGCATCTGCCTATTGTTTTTTTGTAAGTCCTAGTCTGTGGTCGGCCTGGGGGCCGATGAACATGAAACTACCGCTACCCCTCTGAGAATAAGGAGGAGCACAGAGTGGTTTTTCAACCCAGCAGAGGTGACTGGATGAAAATAGCACGGTCTTCGCCGTCTGTGACTTCCTTTTGAGATACATGGGTGTGTGATTTGTAATCCCTGCTTTGTTTCGTCAGATCCAAGCTGGGAAAACGTTAAATGATTTAAAATCTAAATCTGGAGGATTGAATCCTTTTTTACTGGTCACATACATGTACACACACACAGTGAAATTAGTTTCTCTTTATTTAACCCATCCTATTATTAGGAGCAGTAGGCAGTCATTTCACATCACTGCTTTATACTAAACTGTAAACTGTGAAGTGACAATAAACTTGACTTGACTTGACTTGATATACAGCACCCGGGAAGCAGTGTAGGCGTCTGGTGCCTTGCTCAAAGGCACCTCGGCAGAGCCCAGGTGTTTCAGGGACTTTGTTCCCAAGCCATGTTCCGACAGACTGAGCTACTGCCGCCCTAAAAGTGAGAGTTAAAGTTACATTTAAAGTGTGCATTATTTTAACATATATTTTGGAGGAGGATGAGAAGACGATTGAAGGCCTATTCAGATCAGCTTCAAAGCGTATTCAAAGTAAACAATTCTGTTGTACTGTAACGACAATAAAGCGTTCTAATTAACTGTGGAGTGTGTGTGTGTTGGTGTTTGGTTTAAGCAGCTTCACCTACCCTGAAATGGATTGATTGGCTGGTGAGGTTGCACACCTGTGGGTCATTGTTAATTAAAGCCCACAGGTTAAACCAGCCACCACACACACACTCGAGGAGAGAGCTCTAGCATCTACCATCTGCTCTGTTCACCATGATTCAAACTCAGTTAACCGGATTCCTCATCACCCTGTGTCCTGTCTTCGGGAGGAGCCCGAAGTACTCACTTGCGCTCCGGGAGCCGGGAGAGCGGCTGAGTCCTCTGTTGGGGAGCCTGTCGGTGGAAGAAATAAAGATCGAACAAAACCAAACAAAATCGGCCTTCTGATTGACAGCGGATGCCGCGTGCAGTTTTTGACCAGCAAAGTGGATAAAAAAAAGGCAATACCTTGGCTGGATATCCTCCTGCTCATCTTGTACAACGCGGGAGCCAGAATGACCGCCAGGGAAGTGGTGAGCGCCAAGGCGGCCCCCATGCCGTACACCAAGTGGAGGGATTCTGGCCTCTCTGCAGAGGAAAAAGCCATAAAAACACATTTAGTCTCGGAAGAGAGGCACGACCAGTACATACCCGAAAACGTGAGTGACTTTCTCCCACCGCCCTGTCGCTCGTCGGCGCCGCTCCCAAACAGAATGACTCCACAGGAGACCACGGCGCAGTAAAATGTCTCCGTAAAAGTAGCATCAGGGTGAAATGTAACATCAGAGACATCTTGGTGTGAAAATATCTGTTCAATGGAAATAATGCAACCTCTTTTCAGCCTCTCTCTTCAGACACCAGTGTGTCTTTAGATTGGCCGGATCTGGTCATCATGTCTTATTTAGGCAACACGGATCACTTAGGTCCCCTAAAAACAAGTGTGACACTTGAAAATGGAAATCGTCTCTAGCAGCAGAAGTGGGGTTTTAAACATAGCGCAACATGCCTTAAATGTAAATGGATTCGCAGTTTTAAATATTATAATTGTTCATTATGATATGACTGGTAAGCAAGAGACATATTTTCAGAGTTGTGTACGTCACATTGTATTCATAGGAAAATATACATGGTATTGCCGATAAAATACACAATGGAACTTGATGAGGAAGCTTAGTTTGACGGAGTTCCTAAAAAATTAATCGGAAAGCGTTTTTGAATTGCGGTTTGGCTTCTGGCGGTGTCTGCCGTTGTTTTTTAAATGAACCTGACTGGATTAAAAAACAAACGTTTTTTCATCAACGGGATAATATGTATATTGTAGAAGCAAAGAATCGCGAAACACAGCTACAGATGAAAATAATATGCAAAGATTGGCATGAAAAATAATATTAAATTATATTCCATTAGTCCATAATAAAATGATATTGTCCGAAAACCACAGAGGGACTGCACAGCAATATAGGCCCCTGAACCTTAAGCTACGGAAGCTGTGATTGGTAATAGCCAATAAGTGGCCGAGCGGCGGCCTATCATCAAGGGTGGTAATCTCTGTGGTCTTAGATGGGTCTCAGATTCACATCTTCCCTTTAACACTTTAACTTGCCTCCCAGCAAGCCATGTGTGCTGTGCACTCTACCTGCACCTGCAGACTGCAGACAGAATGAGAACTGGTACTTGAAAAAAAAAAAGGTGCCCCTGCCGAGGTGCCCTTGAACAAGGCACCAGACCCTCTACACTGCTTGACCCGGGCAGCTGTATATACAATAGCTGCCCACTGCTTCTAATACTAGGATGGGTTAAATGTAGAGAAACAGATTTCACTGTGTGTACATGTATGTGACCAATTAAGAGGGATTCAAGCCTCCAGATTTAGATGTTAGACCAGTGCTGGCCATACGCAACACGAAAAGATGGACTGTTCAGTAAATTGGGAGTCCTTCAAAAGATCACATCTAGAAGATGACAATAAAACCACACTGGGTTTGCATTGTGGTTTGGTTACGGTCAGGCTCTTTGATCTTTGGGGCCTCCACAAAACATGCTTATTCAGGGTCAGCTTTTATGTCGTTCTTTACTGGTCTTCAAGACTATGGATATTTATATACAGTACATGATTTTTGAAGCAAGGACTCGAAGACCTTGAAGTGTTGGAGGGTTGGCATGGAGGTTAGAAAAGTAACTGAACAATGTTTAAAATGCACAGTGATCTTGGTTTGTGTATGATGGTGAGTGAAGCCCCTAACAGCATACTGGCTTGCTAGTTGTACAGCCCCCACCTCAAACTGTGAACAACCAGAGTATCCTATTGGCTTGCATCAAAGGTAGCGAAACCGTGGGTACATTTCCTCCTGTGCTGCGGTGCTCAGGTTGTTTCTGTGAAACACATGTTTCCATGTACTCTGGTCAACGTCAACAAAACCAAAAACCACTTCTGGTATCATGTTCAAGACACCTATTTGCATGCCTTGCCTTGCCTTCGGTACTGGTGACGGATGTTCAGGTGTCCTTCTGGCTGTGCATGTACTACTGTGCATGGATGAGGAGCACTATGGCCCATGGATAATCGACCCATGGCCCTTGGACATGGACATGGTTTTGGAAACACGTCAGGAAATGCAAAGTATTCAGGATGTTCGGCCGGCTGCTTGACCGTTTTTGTTCCCCGAGTCTCTGAAACCACTTTTTGCGGTTGTACCGGTTCTACTGGTCAGGAAGATGTTTAGGTTGATCCATGTGGTGTGTAGACATTACATTACATTGCAATCATTTAGCAGACACTTTTGTCCAAAGCGACTAACAATAGTACAATAGACCCCCTGGAATTAACTGACCAGCAGGCAGTTCAGTTAAAGCTTTTACACAGATGATTACATCACTGTGTCTGTTATCCCAGCTTTCAACAAAATTCAGATCATACAGATGGGAAGCCAAACATGCAATCATAAGCTGTTTTATACATCATATGCTAATTACCCTAATAGTAAGACAAAGAAACCATGGTATAAGCAGCAAGAAATTATTTATTTGCGTATTAAAAATATTCTAATATATATATTGACTTTAACTTCAGGAAGCAGGCAACACTTTCCATCGCAACTGACAAACATTTGGATTATTGTTGGATTATAAAACACTACAGTTTATGGTGTGGGCCAGAGTTTCCTGTGTCAAGTGGAAACTTGACGCAGGAAACGGTGCTGCTGTGGTCATACAGCTCTGCTTACCCACACTAAGCATGGCGCATGTTTTTGTATAGTGCCTGGGGAGTTTCAGTGGCATATTTTTCTTATATATATATATATACTCTATCTATCCATCTATCTATCTTCATCCTGTCAACATTGTCAGAGGGGTCTTTGCTACGTGGAAGTCTGGAGAAGGCCTTGACCACAGAAACCACATGCTCTGTGTCGTCTGCACGAACAGAGTGCACAGAAGGCGCAGACATGCAGAACACACAAAACACTGGCTTTATTGATAACAATACATTTGATTTGGCCAACAGTCACTCCTCATCTACAGTTGGTGTTTGAGGGCATGCTAAAAATCTGGAAAAATGGATGATTTGTATTCAGTATTCTTTTTAACTAATGAACTTAAGGAGCTGGAGTTTCACCGCCGGCGTCGAAGTTTGATGTTATTTCGGCTAAGAGAGAACCATGGGTAAATAAAGATTGGTTAATATTGGTGAAGTTATAATTCCTATATATATATATATATATATATATATATATATATATATATATATATATATATATATACACACATATATATGTATATATATGTGGTGGAATGAACTCCCGTCTCATGTCAGGACGGCAGAGTCCCTCGCCAGCTTCCGCAAGAGACTCAAGAGGCTCTTTGGGGGCTGGGGGAGGTCGCGGGGCCCCTGCCGTACCTTGACGCAGGGCAGCGACCGACGCAGCTCCAGCCGGGCGTCGGGGCACAGGAAGATGTAGAAGAGCGGGTCCAGCAGCGTGTTGAGGCTAGTCAGGCCGTAGCACAGCCGGTACACCAGAAAGAGGGTGCGCTCCGGACGGCACGGGTCGTCGGTCGGCAGCAGGGACACGAAGCGGTAGCCGCCGACCAGGTGGTACGGCCCGAAGACTGACATAAAAATGATGACCACGAGGATGCTCACAATTTTGTTGCGCTCTTGGTTGGAGACAGAGAGGGACCTCTGTAGACTCTGTAGCGAGCCCACGTGTAGCTGTGGGAGGGGACAGAATCAACTTGGTTCAAGTGGAATTTAAATAACCGGCCCAGACAATGATAAGGCCACAAGCCAAATAGACACAACAAGTAACATGTAACACGGGGACAGCAACTAGGCCCGGGGAGGACGCCAAAACAAACGAGTACCAAAACAAAAGAAAATGAACCCCCTCAAGCTAATTCTGACCCTACCGCTACCTAACCTACTAAGCGTCAATTTATCCCACTAAACTAAATAAACTAACTGTCCCTGACCTGGTCCCAATAAATACATGAGGTGGTACCCGCCTGGGGACACTTACCTAGTGTATCTATACAAAGAATACCTAAGTGATGTAAAATGTAAGCCTATGGGCATCTTACCTGCAAACTACCTCGCCCTCCCCAGGGTATTACACGGAGGGACAAGACCGACTGGCAAAACAGGCAGGACTACCAACAGGCAGGACTACCAACAGGCAGGACTACCAACAGGCAGGACTACCAACAGGCAGGACTACCAACAGGCAGGACTACCAACAGGCAGGACTACCAACAGGCAGGACTACCAACAGACTCTAACACAATTGGATAGCAGTAAAGGAAGCAACACTAACACACACAAGCACACACCAAAATGCCCCCCCCCCTCGGAACAAACGCAGGAGGTTTCAATAAGCAGCTGATTAGGACAGTTCAGCCACTTGAGGTTAACGATGACCACCAACACCTGGGGAAAAGCAGTAGGAGAGGGAGACAGAAAGGAAAACACAACACAAACCGTAACGAGGAACGGAACATACGATGTACGTAACACATGTCTAATAATTATTAATAATAATAATAATAATAATAATAATAACTTTATTTATATAGCACTTATCAAGCACATACAGTGCAAAGTGCTTCATAATAAATACAACAGAAATGATTAAAGCAACACCACATTCCTCATCAACCTGTCTGTCTTCGGAGGAGCCCACAAGTAGCCATGTTAATGGCTGGTGGCAGCGTTGTCTGCTACACTGGCGCCTGAACAAGGACCTCGTGGACCAAGACAAGGACACAGGTTGATGAGGAATGTATTTATTTAATATTTAATTTATTGCAAGAGTTTGAATAATTGTGAACAAAACAGATGGTACATGCTAGAGCTCTCTCCACGAGTGTATGTGGTTGTGGCTGTTTTAACCTGTGGGCCTTGATTAACAATGACCCACAGGTGTGCAGCCAATCAGTCCAATTCAGGCCAGGTGAGGCTGCTTGAATCAGCCATAAAACACACACACTCCACATGGGGTCTGTGCGTTTTTTGCCTTGAATCAAAAAACATATGTTTATGTCAATGCATATACAACACTGCGCTGAAACTGCTTAATAGGCCCTCTGTTAAGTTATGCTTAGTTCTGCAGCTTAACGTTGCATTCGGAGAAAACACGGAGATAGAATCCATTTAGCCAAGCCTGGCATATTTTATTCGAAGGGCTGCACGCATCATTCTCACGGTGACAGCCTCCACTGAACGAACTGGTTCCACACACAGGTGGTAATCATAGAGCTGTGATTAGACTATAGGAGGCAGGCATGCATCCTATACCTTGTGTCTTTGCGCCTCACTGTGGCACAAGCATAACATTGCACATCATATGGAACAGTACAGTATTACATACAAGTCCTCACTTGTATGTAATATATCCCATCAAATCTTAACAGTTAGTTAGTTCGTTGTTGTTTTTTGTAACTTAAATATTGTATTACAAACAATAACAGAGAAATATATTTTAATATTTGCTGCAAAATGTGGTGTACCATTGAGTCAGGATGACGGCCGTCTCCCACACCATCCCGTGTGTAACAATTTCTGTTGTTGTGCTCCTAATAGGAGTCCCACGTGTTCATCAATGCAGAGAAGGTGGATGAGGTAACAGAGGAGGTGATCGCGGGCGAGCACAGCAAGGTCCAAGCTCGAGCGCCCATGGAGCGAGTCAGAAGGAGCTCCCGGTCTGCGGAGAAAGAAGAGACCGTGGTGGGTTTACCCGCATTACCCCTTTTTGTCCATGTGGTGGAGACATCGGATCATAATGAAATCCCACACGGATGGGCTCAAGAGTACAATGGAACGCTAACTCCCCATTCACTCACAAAGTGTGGACTCTTTCCATGTGCATATTTTCTTGGATATTTTCATCCATTTGATGAATGTTTTTTTTTAATCCAGGGCACGAACTACAGAAAAACAAACGCTGCCATGGAGATGAGACCAATCAACAGAGACTCATTTTGGGCACGTGCAGAGGTAAAAGGAAATGCCTTATATGGTCTTATCATTGGAATTTTTGTAATGTAATCCGGTTTGAAGGCTGTTACCCTTCAAGGTCATCAATCTACCTGACGAGAGGTGAAGTTCATGAGTTCATTTAAATTTCTCCCCCCTTTTTTTGGTTTGTCTCAGCGGGAGGAGGAACAGCGGAAGGAGGAGGAGAGGAAGCGTGTGGTGGAGGACAGAAGGCGCCTAGAGAGGGAAAGAGTTCAAAACGAACTCAAGGAAGCTGATGAGAGGGATCGGAAGATGAATGAGACGCTTCAGATGATTGAAGAGCAGAGGTTTGCAAAACTACACGTTGACGTTGACATGCGTTCATACTGCGTCTGTTTAGTTCCCTCTGCTGGCTGCACCGTGTACTGCATTTAGAGAGCGCTATTAAAGGTCAGCAAATGTCACCGTGCAAAGAGTCAATCCACTGTAATAATAATTACAGAAGTTAACACTTGATGAGTGTAAACACTGTTCAAATGTTTCATTCCCAGGAAAAAAAAAGGCTGAGAAAGAAGAAGAGTTAAGGGGGCGAGAGAAAGCAAGATGGGGAAGTAGACGTTTGCATTCCCTAGAATGTGTGTGTGTGTGTGTGTGTGTGTGTGTGTGTGTGTGTGTGTGTGTGCGTGTGCGCGTGTGCGCGTGTGCACATCCACGCATGTATGTGTGTTTAGCAAGAGAAATCGCGGTGTAGGTGTATACATGTCTTTATTACATGTGACATATCTGGTCATTAGCTGTGCGTATGTTCTGTGTTTGAGAGTGATTTGGTGTGTATGTGTGTGTGTGTGTGTAATGTGTTCTTGAACTGCTTGTGTGTGTTACTGTCTTGCTGGCAGGTGCAGCAACAGAGGGACCACGAGGACGACATGAGAGCTCGTCTGAACAGGAGCGAGTCCATAGAGATGGCAGCGGTATGTCTGTCATAGTTCCCCTCAAAATGACAGCCCTGTCCGCTATGGTTTATACTTTCCATTTGTCCTATGTTCCTTTCCTTAAGAAATGTCCTTGTAAATGATTGTAAGTGAAGTGAATGTGTTGTTTTATTGCATTTGAGAGGCATTGTTTCCCTTTGTCACTTGTGCATGACGGCAAACAGTTACTGTGCAAAGTACCCAAAAAAGTGCAGAGAATAATTGCATTGAAAAGTATTACGTTACATTCAGAATTCAGAAAACTTTATTAATCCCGAGGGAAATATAGACGGCTCGATGTCTGGTCAATGCAACATAACGAGGAGACGGTAGCCAAAGTAATCAGAAAAGAGTATTTTAATTAATAGTTACCATGGTTTGAACAAAGGAAAGATAAAGTAATGACAGACAAGAACCCATAACTGCACAGACAGGATCAGCAACCAGACAAAGGGGAAGACAGAATACTTATACATGAGGGAATGACGAGACGAGACACACCTGGGTTGATTACAAATGGGTACACCTGGAAGAGAAAGCGAAAGGACTACAAAACCATGACAGGGAACTACAGCTAGACATGACACATCACACTAGGAGCGCCTGATCAGGGCACAAACACATAACATAGAGCTATAACTACACATATGATACGTACATACACATATCTATCTCTATAGGTATATAGCTATAGATAGCTTTATAGCTATAGATACATAGAGATATAGATAGATATCTATCTAGATATCTACCTATAATAAACAATAAATACCTATTGTAAACTAAATGCATTTAGTTTACAATTTCCAAACCGATCCATAAATAGCCATGCCACTGATTGGTCATCAGAAGCAGCATGTGACACATGGCATGAGAACATCCATGTTCTCTTTGTCATATCAAGCCTCAAACGCCACATTTCAAATCATAGATCCAGACCTGCCATTTGATTTGGAAGTCCCAGGATCCAGAGGTGTGACTGGCCTTCTCCAGGGCCTCTATGGTAGAAGCCTGTGATGTTCTTCTCCATCTCCTCCAGCAGGGGGCAGCAGAGAGTCAAGGTTCCAGATGTTTTTATTTGTCATTTGAAGTACAATGGAATGCTTACTCCCCATTCCCTCCGGCAGTATGAATTTCCTACAATTTAACAATATATACACTATACTATGTACTATACTAATACTATACAACATTATACTATAACAATACGAACAAGCCATTACTCCTAACACAATAACTAACATTACAATGCTCCTATGCTTAGTAGTTGTGATGTAACCGGTACAACAAACACACATAGATAAAGACACACATGCATTTATACGCAAGACACAGATTGACACAAATAAGACATGCACACATCGGTATACCACTGCCAGGTTTCCCAGGAGGAGGCTAGCGCAATAAGAGTGTCATAGCACTGAGGAGAGAAGGAGAAGGCTGAGCTGTTATAATATAGCTAACAAGATGCTAACGAGATGCATGTGTTAGGAGAAGGGTCAGGGTGGTGCTTCCTGAAGAACTTCCTGGAGACCCTTTTATCCAAAGTGACTTTGAGTGAATTCAGATACTGGGGTTAATTGCCGTTCTCAAGGACGCCTACAGCTTAGGCTGCAGTCACTGGGGGGAATCGAACCCAGAAACCGTCGACTGGGAGTCAAACACCCCCTGAACCGCTGGACTATCCTGCCCCCTTTGTTACCGTTACTATTAACTCAATGAGACAAGAGCTTCTAGAATACGGTTAGAGAGTGAAGCCCTGGAACATAACAATACAGAAAGCGCACACGTTAGGACAGTTATCCACAGGCAGTGCACCTACTGAACTGCTAGGAGTGCTGCCACTATCACATCCCCCATACGACATCACACGGTCAGACTTTGGCTGGAATTTCAGTGACTGCACTGCACTGTATTCATGATGCTGTATTATATGATACATATGATACATGTATATATGATGTATTCATGATGCTGTATTATATGATACATATGATACATGTATATATGATGTATTCATGATGATGTATTATATGATACATATGATACATGTATATATGATGTATTCATGATGCTGTATTATATGATACATATGATACATGTATATATGATGTATTCATGATGCTGTATTATATGATACATATGATACATGTATATATGATGTATTCATGATGCTGTATTATATGATACATATGATACATGTATATATGATGTATTCATGATGCTGTATTATATGATACATATGATACATGTATATATGATGTATTCATGATGCTGCCGCACTACGGACGCTTTAAAATGCTTTTTGTGCAATTCACCATATGTAGATATCAGTCACTTTATTGTTCTTTTTATTGTTTATAGTATATAGTATTTTACATAATTAGATTAGATTCAAATGTATTGTCATCAGGGGGGGGGGGTGGGGGCTGTCTTGGTGGTGCAGAGTTCAGGGAGATGACAGCTGAGGGGAAGAAGCTGGTCCTAAGCCTGCTTGACTTGGAACAAAGGTTTCTATAGCGCCTCCCGGAGGGGAGGAGGGCTAACAGTCCATGGCTGGGGTGAGAGGGGTCATCCACTGTTTTGTGTGCCTTCCTCCGTGGAGGATAGGGGCGCACACACACACACACACACACACACACACACACACACACACACACACACACACACACACACACACACACACACACACACACACACACACACACACACACACACACACACACACACACACACACACACTCTGTGTTGAAGAGCACATGAACATTGAAATCTAACCGCAGAGACAGCACCACATCTGGGGAAACAAGGTACTGCAAAACACGGTTATTGGTTCAAATTCGGAGCCAATCACAGACGACAATCGCTTTAACCGGTGAGCCACTGTCTCTTTTTGAGTCAGCTGTCTGGTCAATATTTTATTTATTCTGTATTATTAATGTTTTATTTATATTAGTTTGACTGCTCACAACCGTAGCATTTGGTTCATACTGAAAAACTTTGGCATTACTTTGGATTTCATTGTCTTTTATTAGCTTGAAAGGGAGAAATCCCCCAATATATTTATTGATTGAGTCTAAGTGATATTTAAGTGATCCATTAGGCGTTCAGGTGCTTGCTCCCCTTAACTTCAAAATCAGAAGAACAAAACAACAACCAAACAAACAGACAAACAAACAAACACAAATGTGGGTCCTAATTGCGTTGCGATACCAGTGGTCAAATACATAGTGACATTTAAATGCTTAAACCAAGATCATTGAGCTTGTATTATTCATCACCATTACATTATGAAGCATAATAATACACTGTTACAAATATGGTTGTAAAAAATAAAGTGTCATTGTTTTAAAATATACAGTATACAGTATTGTTCTGTTTCACAAATAGCACGATTCACGGTGTTATTACTTTTGATGATTTGAATTTTTAATGCATTGATAATTAGACTGTTTATAGTTCTGCCATGATTATGAATTATGAATAAGCTATTATAAGACATTAAAAATAAAGGCACTAATAAAAATAATAAAAAGCAATGTCCTTCCGTGACAATGCCACTATTTCACTCTGGTAATCTTTACCTTAAGTGCACGAGTGCATTAAAAAAAAAGTGCTTTAATAATAATATGACGTAAGCACACAGCACTGAAACGGCATGTTGTGAAACTGAAACAATTGCAATTCTTTGGTGCATTTTAAGGGAAGCAAAGAATATGGACGATCAACGATTAACGTTTGCTTAAATCATTTTTTAACATTTAAATATTAATATTTTGCGTTTATAAAAAAGCTAAAAACTTTCTTGGCTTTCCCACTGGTCACCTATAGAGGGAGACATTGTCTTGCCCGTCGTGGTGTCAGCCGTAATGAACCCACTGGAATCAACACCTCGGGACACGAGGCAAACATATTTTGGCAGCCGAAGAGGAGGCTTATTGTTACACACATTCAGAAGGAGCATATCCAGACATTTCCAAAGCTAAACATTGCTAATACCGCTACACCTCAAACACGATTATGCCCCAAGGTAATATGAGTGATTAAATGTGACATTAAGATCGCTTAACTAAACACCTTTAATAGCCTACCTTTTCTTGGTGAGCGAGCTTACATTTCTGTGGTGCCAGTTAAAAATATGCGTTTGGCAGCTCACTCCCTTGTCTGAAAGAGAGAGAGAGAGAGAGAGAGAGAGAGAGAGAGAGAGAGAGAGAGAGAGAGAGAGAGAGAGAGAGAGAGAGAGAGAGAGAGAGAGAGAGAGAGAGAGAGAGAGAGAGAGAGAGAGAGAGAGAGAGAGAGAGAGAGAGAGAGAGAGAGAGAGGTAACATTTGACATGTCTCTCGCTCCATCTGATGGATGCCTGTTGACTGTTGACTGACTTAATTCTATCCAGCAGAGTATTTTGTCTAGGTTTCCCCAGGAGGCGAATCACAGTGATATTTTTATTGGTTTGCTATGAAACTGCTATTAAGTTGCCTTTCCGAAGCCAATCAGAGAAATCCAAGACTCAAAGCGTAGAGAAAAATGTCAACTCAAATTTCGACCGCATTTCTTTTTTGGTTGTTGTGCTCAGCCTTATAAACACAATATTAACAAACCTGTTATGTGTGTGTGAGTGTGAGTGTGAGTGTGAGTGTGTGTGTGTGTGTGTGTGTGTGTGTGTGTGTGTGTGACTTTGCTTGTACGGCATGGCTTGCAGTGTACATTACGGTGCCTGAGAAAACAGATATCTGCGTGTTTCGGACAGCTGTGACCAAAAGTGTTAAGGCAAATGTGGCCTGACAGTGCAAGGCCCTCCCCCCCTACACACACACACACACACACACACACACACACACACACACACACACACACACACACACACACACACACACACACACACCTCTCTCAATCAACCACACACACACACACACACAGAGACACTTACCTCTCTCAATCAACCACACACACACACACACACACACACACACACACACACACACACACACACACACACACACACACACACACACACACACACACACACACACACTTACCTCTCTCAATCAACCACACACACACACACACTAGCTTCTCTCAAACACAGACACACAGGCACACACGCACACACACACACACACACACACACACACACACACACACACACACACACACACACTTACCTCTCTCAAACAACCACACACACCGACACAAACACACACACATTGACACACACACACATGCACACACACACACACACACACACACACACACACACACACACTTACCTCTCTCAAACAACCACACACACCGACACAAACACACACACATTGACACACACACACACACACATGCACACACACACACACAAACACAAACACACGCATGATGTCCTTGCTCAAGGGTGCTGAACGGCTCCCGGTCGTCACATGTCCTTCTGGCTAGCCTGCAGTGCGGTGAGGGCTATTGTCATGTCTTAAGTGCTGTGAATGTGTGCCCGGCGCTGTTTCCATCGTGCGAGGTTAACCCAGCTCAGGCACAAACAACAGTGCCTGCTCTAAATAGACGTGCAGCCATTCCCGCAGCCCCTTGTCCATCTCACTGAGAGAGGGACAGATTCTTTATTAAATAGGCTATGGTTCAAAGACAATTACTGATCTCAATTACTGAGGTAAATCTCTCTGGTCCTCAGTCCCTTCCTCTGCTTTAGCTTTATGTATAAGAAAAGGAAAAGAAAGCACACAAATACACACACACACACACACACACACACACACACACACACACACACACACACACACACACACACACACCGTCCACACACACACACACACACACACACACACACACACACACACACACACACACACACACACACACACACCGTCCACACACACACACACCACACACACCACACACACACACACCGTCCACACACACACACACACACACACACACACACACCACACACACCGTCCACACGCACACACCGTCCACAAATCTCTACACACCGCCTGGAGAACCATTGTCACTACTCTGTGAATTTCTCTCAAACCATTTCACAAGTGGCCACTCCCGGGGAGATGCCAGGGGTGGATGTATGTGTCTGTGTCTGTGCAAGTGTGTGTGTGTGTGTGTGTGTGTGTGTGCGCGCAAGTGTGTGTGTGTGTGTGTGTGTGCAAGTGGGTGGGTGTGTGTGTGTGTGTGCATGTGTGTGTGTGTGTGTGTGCGAGTGTGCACGTGTATATACTGCATTGGTGTGTATGTGCGTTACAAGAGGCATGGCCGTGGCCCCTGTGTGAAAAAGGCCTGGTGTGACATCAGATAGAGCTTAATGTGAAGCCCGGCCCCCGGAGACAGCGAGCTGTGATAACGTGAGACTTGTTCTCTGGGCTGTACGGCCCCTGTGGGGAAACCCTGTTTGTTTTCTTGGCACCGCTGCATGCGATTAAACCAGCGAACCTAGGAAGGATAACGCAGCAAATTGAATGCATAAGAAAAAAATAAAATATAATACTAATAAAAATGAAAACTAGATGCTGGAAATCTATAAATTAAATACAAACTCATCGAAAACATCGCTTCAACCGTTGTCGCTAACAAGACGGCGGCGAGCGCAGGACGAGGCTGGCTGGCGTCTCGCCGGTGATCGGTTAGTGAAGCATGGTACATGTATCTTGCCTGAGACAATCGGAGACAGCCCCTGAAGCGCGTGAGATCGAGAGCAAACAGCTAATAATTAATATAGTGATTACACAGGAACTCTCTGCCCAGGAGATAGTACCTGAGCTTCTCCATAGCCCACCGGACCGCCAAACACTCATTCTCTACGGTGGCATAGTTCCTCTCATGTTTGAGCAGCTTCCTGCTGATGAAGGTTACCGGGTGCTCCACCCCATCACATACCTGGGACAGGACGGCTCCGAGTCCTGCCTCGGAGGCATCAGTCTGCAGGGTGAAGGGCAGGTCGAATGTGGGGGTCATCAGAACAGGCTCGCTGCAGAGGGCCTGTTGCAGCATCGCAAACGCCCCCTCCGCTTCCTCTGTCCAATGGATCCGGTTGGGCAGATCCTTCGCTGTCAGGCCATGTAGCGGCGCGGCTATCGAGGCAAAGTGAGGCACAAACTGTCTGTGATACCCTACCAACCCCAGAAACGTCCTCACCTGCTTCTTCGTGAGGGGGCGGGGCCAGGTAGTGATGGCTTCCACTTTGTTGGCCTGTGGCTTGACGTTCCCTCGTCCTACGGTGTACCCCAGGTAGTTGGCCAGGTAGTTGGTGACATCAAATCCTACCCTCGCAAGAGTGCAGAGTAAAGGAAAAGAAACACATGCCTTTTTTCATTTGAATTCACACCAAAAAAAACAACTCGCAGATAGAAAAGCACAAATATTCCAATATGCACACAGACGCACAAGATAGACAGATGCTAAATAAATAAATAAATAAATAGAACACCAGCAAACACAAAGCCAAGAACACACACACACACACACACACACACACACACACACACACACACACACACACTGACAGTCATACACACACACACTGACAGTCACACACACACATACCCCCCCCCCACACACACACACACACACACACACACAAAGCACAGCCTGCAGTCGACTTTATGCAGAAATATTCTAAAATGTGTTTACAATAAAACATCAAAGGCTGATCTATTCCTCTGTGATCCTTTGCACCCCAGTGAACAAACCCCATACACCCCAATCGACTTACAACACACACACACACACACACACACACACACACACACACACACACACACACACACACACACACACACACACACGCACACACACACACACACAGAAAGTTTCTGTACGTCACCACTAATTACTCAATAGAGACAGAAGTGGTGTTTGCATGGCGATGCGAAACCAGGACATATTCCAATATGTGTGCATCCAAAATATGCCACAAAGCATTCTCCTATGTACTACGACTGCTGTGCTGTTGTTTTGTTTTCACGCAACAACAACAACAACACAAAAAACCACAACCACAAGTGTAAACCGGTCCCAGTGTGCACGTGGTGTCGTGTGGACAATGAAAGAGGGGGAATCTGTTCTGGGCGAGTAAATAAACACACAGGCGCTGAGGTTGGTGCTTCATGAGGGGGGGAGAGAGAGAGAGAGAGAGAGAGAGAGAGAGAGAGAGAGAGAGAGAGAGAGAGAGAGAGAGAGAGAGGGAGATATGGTTGTGGGGACACCTGCCTTCTGCAGACACACAGAGACACACTGCTACCGCACACTGCTACCACAGACTCTCTCTCTCTCTCTCTCTCTCTCTCTCTCTCTCTCTCTCTCTCTCTCTCTCTCTCTCTCTCTCTCTCTCTCTCTCTCTCTCTCTCTCTCTGAACTTCAAGCCACTGCTGCCAATCTGCAAATGAATATATGACTGGTACTGTTATTAATCAGAAATACATTTGTCTTTACACAATTGTATTTGTCATACAGTCATTAAAGAGATTTTTTTAAGACACAACTCGGGAGTACACATTGTTCAAGGAAGTAATTTAGTTTGATTTTACAAAAAAAATTAAAAGGAGCTTGGCATCTGCTTATTTTCGTCTTTTTTGTTAAATACATGTTTTAATTCATCATCGTATACAGAGAGAGAGAGAGAGAGAGAGAGAGAGAGAGAGAGAGAGAGAGAGAGAGAGAGAGAGAGAGAGACCATCACCATGTTATGGTACACGCCACCTCTTGCGCTGCATGCTTCCTCTTTTGAGTCCTCACGGCGAGCAGCCCTCAGCACACACACACACACACACACACACACACACACACACACACACACACACACACACACACACACACACACACACACACACACACACACACACACACACACACACACACACACACGTGAAATGTTAATGTCTTTGGCATGATGTCAGTACTTACTTAAGGAGCTCAGAAGTAAATATCTTGTCACTTTTCACTTTTCACTTGTCACTTTTTCAGTACTCATCTGAATTATTTATTAGTATTTTATTACTGCCAATTTTCACTATATGTATTGTTGTATATTGTATATACCCACGTATTACTGTAATAATACTGTAAATTGTGCAATTCATCTGTCTATACATTTAGATTTCATTCCGATTTCATTTAGTTATATTTTTATACTAGTTTAGTTTAGTTTGTTGTTATTTAGTTTTAGGTATTGTCTATTTTTGCGTGCATTTATTCCCCCTGTTTCAACTGTTGCACCTTAATTTCCCTCAGGATAAATAAAGTCTCTTGAATCTTGAATCTTGAACACCAGCTCCATCATTGTCTCTTCTGTTAGTCCGTCTGGTGTTAACTCAGATGAAGTACGTGGTCTTCATGCAAAGAGGCGGGCTGACTGGTTGCCATGGCACTTTTATCTCATGTTGCATCAAACCAGAGCTTCCACTGAGGATTTCCATTGTCAAATCTTCAAATGATCGTTCAGTTGCAGCCAGAGGTGTCAATCAAATGTTTGCACTTCTAAAATCTAAATTTGGAGGATTGAGTCCTCTTTATTGGTCACATGTACACACACAGTGAAATTAGTTTCTCTACATTTAACCCATCCTAGTATTAGTATTAGGTCTGGTGCATTGCTTATGGGCATCTTGACAGTGCCCAGGTGTTTCAGGGGACTTGAACCGGCAACCTTCGGGTTCCAAAGCCAAGTCCCCACTGACTGAGCTAGTGCCGCCCACTTCCCAAGCTTTACGTGGTAAGTAATGGACACATTTGACCAGCACACCAACAATCTCTAATTGGACTCAGATGCATAGATTCTAATTTATTATAATATGTTTATATACGTACAATTGTATGTACATACAATACTTAAAATGCTAATGTGGATATATCTGAATGAGGAAGACCCACATTTTTGCCAGTTTTTGCCTCGAGCGAAATCACAGCGACCAAACTGTCCTAAACCTTTGTTCCTCCAGCAAGCGGGATTTTCGGACAACTTTGAATGCGTAACTATGGATTTTATTGAATGGCGATATCCATTTACCACGATTCATTCATGCAATCTTGGCCCTTAACCTTCTGGTAAATTACTTTCCCCCCACTTCTCTACACACATGAGTGCACTGTGTTCTGCTCCAGAAACAGAAGCATTGGCACAATGGCACTGAGTTTAAATCCATGGTCATTGATGGATATGGGTAATGGATGCCCACCGGCAGTGCTGTGCAGTGAGTAAAACTCACTCCCCCGACACCAAAAAGACGCTTCCCTTAGATGGAGGGTCTGCCTCTCATGCCAGGGGGGTTGTGAGTTCCAACCCAGTGTGTGACACTCACTGTTACACAAAGTGACAACAAAACAAACCAAACGCAAATATTCACGCATGCACAGAGATCCGAGCGAAATGCAGGGTATTGTAGTAGGGTTAGGGTGGTGGACTGCCAGCAGAAAAGGTCCTGGGCTTTGAAACCCCAGTGTCTAGACTACGCCTGTCTGAGGATTCCCTGAGGACGATGCCCTGAGGACGATGCCCTGAGGACGATGCCCTGAGGACGATGCCCTGAGCCCTCTTCTTGCCGCTCGAGGACGTGATTCTCCGGAGGTCTTCGGCGCCTGTGGCTTACATTCTTAACAGCAGCAGCATCTGCATTTTGTTTTTTTGTAAGGCCTAGTCTGTGGTCTGCCTGGGGGCCGATGAACATGAAACTACCGCAACCCCTATGAGAATAAGGAGGGGCACAGAGTGGTTTTTAGACCCAGCAGAGATAACTGGATGAAAATAGCACGGTGGTCGCCGCCTGTGACTTCCGTTTTAAATACATGGGTGTGTGATTTGAAATCTCTCCGCTTTGTCTCGTCAGATCGAGAAAAAGTTAAATGATTTAAAATCGAAATCAAAAGGATGGAATCCTTTTGATTTGTCACACACACACACTTTCTCTGCATTTAACCCATCCTAGTATTAGGAGCAGTAGGCAGTCATTTTATATACAGCACCCGGGGGGCAGTGTAGGGGTCTTGTGCCTTGCTCAAAGGCACCTCGGCAGTGCCCAGGTGTTTTGGGGACTTTGTTCCCAAGCCAAGTTCAGACAGACTGAGCTACTGCCGCCCTAAAAGTTAGAGTTAAAGTTAAATTTAAAGCGTGCATTATTTTAACACGTATTTTGGAGGAGGATGAGAAGACGATTCAAGGCCGATTCAGATCAGCTTCAGTGTATTCAAAGTAAACAATTCTGTTGTACTTGTGACCTCCTCAATCTGGCGATTTTGAAATGCGGCATTGACCGATTGGCTGGTGAGGCTGCACACCTGTGGGTCATTGTTAATTAAAGCCCACAGGTTAAACCAGCCACCACACACACACTCGAGGAGAGAGCTCTAGCATCTACCATCTGCTCTGTTCACCATGATTCAAACTCAGTTAACCGGATTCCTCATCACCCTGTGTCCTGTCTTCGGGAGGAGCCCTCAATCAGCAAATTGAATGGCTATTGGCAGCATAATCTGCTACAGGCACATTAGGCATGTTTGATCCCCCGACTCCTCCTAGCCGAGTCTTGAGGTGTCCCCTCCCAAACTGTCACATTGCATGTCATAGTTCTCCCTTTTACGTCCGTTACCAGCAAATATCAATACGTGTGTGTGTGTGTGTGTTCATTATAATTGTAGAACATCACTAGGACAGTGAAGCAAAAGAGAGAGAGTCTCTTGAGGCGGGAGGTGGGCTCATCTCGCGGTGGCTTCCTGTAAACACACCACAGGAAACGGCTTGCACGGGTTTGGCCCGAAAGATGTGTATATTTTGTTGAAGCACTGCAGCTAGGGCTCACAGAGTAGGACCATGTTTCAATGCAGTACAACACACCAAATAGTGCAATATAACGTGATTTAAGAAAAATGGAACAAAGTGTGATCCAGAATAATACAGACAACAATACAAAATAGAGGTGGATATCCTTCATTATTATCGTCATTCTGGATGACGCACTTCTGCAATATTATGTTGTACATACTTTTTGATATCATAAACTAATTGTTACCTAATTGTTGCCCCTCAGAAGCTATGTTGTTGACTGCTGCTACCACCCTTAGAAGGGCTTGAAAATGTACTCTCTGGTTAAATAAGGGTTACATCTATTTATATATATACTATATATATATTTACTATATATACTATATGTATATTTTCTTTAGTAATGTGTCATAATGGTAGAATGGTAGAATGGTAGAATCAGATGATTTATGTAGTCAAGTTACCCCTTTGACACTTTAACCTATGACACCTGTTTAAATTGTAACCCTGATAAAGGCTATATATATATAGATTTTTTTTATTATATACATACTGTTATTTGTAATAACAGAAATGTATTTTTTTTCAGATAAAAAAAGACTTATATCGAACTACCACAATCAAACAATGTACACCACTTGATTAGGCCAGTCTGCCATGGTTAGCTGAAGCGGATGTTAAAGACATGCACAGGTAGCCTCGTGAATGAACATTGTAGCATTGTCAGCACTTTCTAAACAGCCGACCACACTTAACCTTGTTTTGTGCCTGAGAGACATGTGGCTGGTGAAGGTCTGCTGCTCTTCACTCACTCAAGACGGCAGACTCTGGGAGGACAGAAGACAGCGGCGAGAGACCATGGGCCCCCGCTCAACCCTTCTCCTGTGGGGATTGTGTACGTTTTTAAGATCTTCTTCTTCTTACGACAAGCGCAACGCAACTGGTTTGACCCTTAAACCCCCAGGTCGCAAATAGAAATGCGACCTGTTATTTGTCGTCTGAAGAACTACTGCGGTACTTTGTTTTTGGCACGCTGTGACCTGTCGATTGACCCCCAAAAGGTCACCTGGCATGGATAAAAATAAAGAAAAACGTCAAGTGACCAAGTCTTTACAATCACCCTATCACCATCATCAAATTATTTCATTCATTCATGCACAACAATTGGACAAAGGGGAAAATGTACATACTTTATTTACACAAACCCAATAGAGGTCTTAAACCACCTCGTCTTCATGTCCTTCTCATGGTCCCCCTTTCAAAACAAACAAAACAAACCAACGCACTTTTAGAATGTAACAATTTACTGACCGCCGGAGTTCTGAAGAGGAAACTCTGAAGTCTGAATTCTAAAATGTAAACACATCATCAGATCCTCCCCGGGTGTGGCGGAAAAACTCAACACGCATGTTGCCTCCCGGCCTTCTTTATCCGAATGCCGGTGTAATTGAGGCCGTCTGCCTCTTCCTCTCCCCCCTGGGGGAAACCAAGGGTAGCAAGGGAACGCTGTGACACCGACACGGACCGAGGACCACCAATGTTTAAACCGACTCTGCTGAAGTACTCACTTGCGCTCTGGGAGCACTTTTCTGCTTGCCAGGAACAGGCCCATCTTTTTCCAAATTCCTTATTATAATAGCATGTGTTGCTGGACTTCAGGTAGTACGATATCATCTGTGGACTCTGTCCTAGCATCTGCCAGTACAGGTAAAACTTGACTTTGTTTTCTTCCAAAAGGCATTGAAACGTTATAGTCTCCCTGATGCTGTGTGATATCAGGCCGTCCTTCTGGGAACCAGGCGAGAGTAGTTTTACAGAATCCCCATAATCTACATTGGAAAAGAAGTGGTCAAGTGTTCATGTCTTATTTAGGCAACATGGATCACACACTAAAAACGAATTCACTGCGACATTTGAAAATGGAAATCGTCTCTAGCAGCAGATGTGGGGTTTTAAACACAGCGCACCACAACATGCCTTAAACGTAAATGGATTCTTCCATTATTTTTCCTTATGATATCATGACTGGTAAACAAGAGACATATTTTCAGAGTTACGTGTACGTCACATTGTATTCATAGGAAAATATACATGGTATTGCCGATCAAATACACAATGGAACCGTTAATATCTTCCATGTCCACTTGATGAGGAAGCTTAGTTTGACGGAGTTCTTAAAAAATAAATCGGAAAGCATTTTTGAACTCGAAATAAATTGAGGTTTGGCTTCTGGCGGTGACTGCCATTGTTTTTTAATTGAACCTGACCAAATCATAAATTAGCTTCGACTGTGATAACATTGGTTTTCTGGCTCAACGTGATAATACGTATATTTTAGAAGCAAAGAATCGCGAAACACAGCTGTATATCAATTGTTAATCTTTACCGATGAAAATAATATGCAAAGATTGGCATAAAAAATAAGATTCAATTATATATTGTCCGAAAACCACAGAGGGACTGCACAGCAATATAGGCCCCTGAACCTTAAGCTACGAAAGCTGTGATTGGTAAGAGCCGATATGTGGCCGAGCAGCGGCCTATCATCAAGGGTGGTAATCTCTGTGGTCTTAGATGGGTCTCAGATTCACATCTTCCCTTTAACACTTTAACTTGCCTCCCAGCAAGCCATGTGTGCTGTGCACTCTACCTGCACCTGCAGACTGCAGACAGAATGAGAACTGGTACTTGGAAAAAGGTGCCACTGCCGAGGTGCCCTTGAGCAAGGCACCAGACGGGCGTCAGATTAGCTCAGGAGGTATCGCGGTTGCCGCACAACTGCTCTTCAAGACCATGGATATTTTATTTTTGAAGCAAGGACTCGAAGACCTATCGTATCGGGATGGCATGGATGGCATGGAGGTTAGAAAAGTAACTGAACATTGTTTAAAATGCACAGTGATCTTGGTTTGTGTATGAAGGTGAGTGAAGCCCCTCACATCATACTTGCTTGCTAGTTGTACAGCCCCCCCCTCAAACTGTGAACAACCAGAGTATCCTATTGGCTTGCATCAAAGGTAGCGAAACCGTGGGTACATTTCCTCCTGTGCTGCGGTGCTCAGGTTGTTTCTGTGAAACACATGTTTCCATGTACTCTGGTCAACGTGAACAAAACCAAAAACCACTTCTGGTATCATGTTCAAGACACCTATTTGCATGCCTTGCCTTGCCTTCGGTACTGGTGACGGATGTTCAGGTGTCCTTCTGGCTGTGCATGTACTACTGTGAATGAATGAGGAGCACTATGGCCCATGGATAATCGACCCATGGCCCTTGGACATGGACATGGTTTTGGAAACACGTTAGGAAATACAAAGTATTCAGGATGTTTGACCGTTTTTGTTCCCCCGAGTCTCTGAAACCACTTTTTGCGATTGTACCTCGGTTGCCAAGGAGTGTGCTACTGGTCAGGAAGATGTTCAGGTTGATCCATGTGGTGTGTAGACATTACATTACATTGCAGTCATTTAGCAGATGCATTTGTCCAAAGCTAATTACCATAGCACAATAGACCTCCTGGAATTAACTGACCAGCAGACAGAAAGCGTTCAGTTGAAGCTTTCCCACAAATGATGACATCACTGTTTCCGTTATCCCATCTTTCAACAGAATTCAGATCATAACCTTTTTTATACATCATATGCTAATTACCCAAATAGTAAGACAAAGAAATCATGGTATAGAGCAGCAAGAAATGATTTATTTGCGCATTAAAAATATTCAAATATATTTATTGACTTTGTAACGGCAACACTTTCCATCACATCTGACAAACATCTGGCTTATTGTTGGATTATAAGAAAGTACAGTTTAAGGTGTGGGCCAGAGTTTCCTTTGTATTGGTTTCTCTGGCATGCATGCCATCAAAGGTGATCTCTATCACCCAGCTCAACGCCCGGCGGTCCTCAGTGGCGCGCCGCAACCGCGGAGTAGAAGCACTCAGTCTCCACGCTGCCTCCGCCGCCTCTACGCCGGCTGTTCCTCGCACTCAAAGCGACATACAGGAAATTGTCCACCTCCGGGCCACGCTAATCAGTAATCGTCGTAACACAAAAGAGAGTAAAAAAATGAAAAAAACATTCTATAAAACCACATTATATTATGATTGTATTATATGTTATATTATTAACATTTTAGTAGGCTTTCAATGTTTTATGTATTTTTTTTAAAGACGCTTACCGTTTCCATGGCAACAACACGGCCTCTTGGTTCCGTAACCTCCCCTGTGAGTTAAACAAGTGTTTTGAGCAACAATACGATGAAAAATTAGATTTTTCGCATTTGTTTTTGCATACCTCTACAGCAACAGGGGCATCTCTTTCTGGAGACGTACAGGCAGGTCAAAATGAACAGCAGGATGAGGGTGACTGCCAATGCTGGCCCCAGTATGTACATCACCAGAGGGTCGTGGCACAGATCTGTTTGAAGATGCAGCACAGGAGAACCCGTAAGACAATAGTACGGTACCTACCTAATAGTCTGTCGCGTTGCAAAGATGCAACGTGGCTGCAAAAAAAGCTGCAAAGACCTACCGACAATTTCCACCGCTGTCCCGTTTCCGAACAGAATCTCCCCGCACAAGCTCAGAACACAATAGTAGGTCCCGGCGTCCTCGGTGCGGAGGTTGGCCATCGGCAGGTGAAACGTGCAGCTCTTCAGGGCTGGTGGAAGTCCAACCCCGGTGGGGCTATTGCACAGGTCGGGGTCAGCATGGGCGTAAAGGAGCGAGGGTCGAGATCCGCTGGGCCTGTACCAGTAGAAGCTGTGCTTTCCTGAACACAGCTCGGCGGCGTGGACCTCGCAACTCAAATTCACGGCATTGCCCGGCAACAGCACCTGTGCGGGTCCCTGGCGGATGACCGCTCGTTTTGCCAACTCCGACCCCTTGACGTGAAGGAAGGACCCGTGTTCATAGTCAATAACTTCAGGGTTTGAGTAAACGGACATCCCACAGTAATATGCGGCCGAGTCTGAGAGGCGAAGATGCCGGATCGTAAGGTTGGTCACTCCTGGATGGTTTTGTACCAAAAAGCGAGAATCGTTCTTATACTCATTGTGCAGTTTATATGTGGTGTCATATGGCCCGGTGGACGATATGACGCAAGGTCTGTCTCCTAGTTTTTGCCGGTACCAGTAAATGTTCACTTTTTCTTCTTCATACAAGCATCGGAAAGTTGCATTGCCTCCAACGCTGGCTGTGATGATCTTCTCTTGAACGATGTCCCTTTCAGTAGTTTGCACCTGGGCTGCATCGTGATATTCAGATAAGTAGAGTAGATACAATGATGGACATTTTAGTAGTTGTTGCACATCAATGACTTTTGAACGACCTTGAATTTTTTTCTTAAAAACTAGGAAAAAATATGAAATCTGTCCCTACCTGTTCCACTGAATAGTAAAGCCAAGAGGCAGTAGGTGGTCATGTCTGAAGCCGTTCAATCTGGATGTCGAATGGATCTTATTGACTGGCATCCAACCCCTGAGAGATCTTTGAGGCTGTTTGTGATTGGCTCAAACAATCTGTGCTACCAGTGATGACCAAATCAGCATCAACAGTTTCTGTTGCTGCAGGTTCAAATAAGTGTGTGTGTGTGCGTGTGTGTGTGTATAA
This sequence comes from Muraenolepis orangiensis, assembly GCA_027704905.1. NCBI lineage: Eukaryota > Metazoa > Chordata > Actinopteri > Gadiformes > Muraenolepididae > Muraenolepis > Muraenolepis orangiensis. The sequence continues at coordinate 42,926 of JANIIK010000698.1, forward strand.
GGTGATGGTATGGTGTGCTAGTTTTTTTTCCGTCAGTAACGGAGCTGCGAGTATTCAAGGGTGACTACTAAATGTACATATAGGGAAAATGGTTGTTTTTGTCATACAGTCACTTTTCATGAAAATGTGCCGTGGGCTCAGAAGTCATCCATATTGTCGCTGTTCATTACGACAAAGGCTAGATGTTTACTATGGGAGTGGCCAAGACACTACAGGAATGAAGTCCACATCGTGCTTTAGTGCAATATCTACTTATTGCTTCTCGAGGAACTCGAGGACATTTTGTAGGCAGAATTATGTTTCCTTCTCCAATTCTTCTCAACTTCATTGCACTCCAGATCTGAGCTCCAGAACTCACCCCTTAACCCCTTTTTAAATGTATATATGAATCGACTTAAATGCATAATAATATAATAATGATAAAAATAATTATAATAATAATAATAATACATATTTATTTTCTATATAGTCCATTACGTTACTTACGTTACTTACGCGTTTGTCCAAAGCGACTTACAATAGTGCTTTCAACCAAATTTTTATATCAATTTAATAGTAAAACAAAAATAGTAAAAACAATAAATGAATCCCTTTCCCCCTCAAAACCTACATTTTCTTGATTTTCAGTTTCTTGTCCATTTAAAACGGTTTAAAATGTGTTTATACTTAATATATATATATATATGTATAACTATATATATATATATATATATATATATATATATATACTGTGTATGTATACAACTATATATATATATATATACTGTATCTATCTCTCTATATCTTCATAACAACACAGGAAACCATGTCGACATCCTGTCAACAGTGTCTTTGGTACGCGGAAGTCTAGAGAAGGCCTTGACCACAGAAACCACATGCTCTGTGTCGTCTGCACGAACAGAGTGCACGGAAGGTGCAGACATGAGGGAAACACAAAACACTGGTTTTATTGATAAAAATACATTTGTTTCGGCCAACAGTCACTCCTCATCTACAGTTTGCTACAGTTGGTGTTTTTGGGCATGCTAAAATATAAATATATATCTGGAGAATTAGAATCCTCTTTATTGGTCACATACATTGTACAATTTTTTTTGTTTCTCTGCATTTAACCCATCCTATTATTAGGATGGGTTAGGATGGGTTAAATGACAGTGGCCGGCCGGCCGGCCACTGTCGTGTTAATATTGCGATATCCCTATATTTTAATGTGTGATTTTATATTTTGTGTGGATTCAACATATACATTGAGGTTCGGCTTCTACAGGTCTGTCTGCCATGGTTTTTTAACTGAATGTGACCAAACCAATAATTTGCTTCGACTATGATAACATTGGTTTTCTGGCTTAAAAAAATAAATCTTTTTTTCAGTCAAAGTGACGATACGAATATTGTAGAAGCAAAGAATCGTGAAACACAGCTGTATATAAATCGTTGATCTTTAAAAATATGCATAGATAATAAAAAATAAAAATAAGATTAAATTATATTATCCATAAAACAATGATATTGTCCGAAAACCACAGAGGGACTGCACAGCAATATAGGCCCCTGAACCTTAAGCTACGGAAGCTGTGATTGGTAAGAGCCGATAAGTGGCCGAGCGGCGGCCTATCATCAAGGGTGGTAATCTCTGTGGTCTAAGATGGGTCTCAGATTCACATCTTCCCTTTAACACTTTAACTTGCCTCCCAGTAAGCCATGTGTGCTGTGCACTCTACCTGCACCTGCAGACTGCAGACAGAATGAGACTGGTACTTGGAAAAAGGTGCCACTGCCGAGGTGCCCTTGAACAAGGCACCAGACCCCTTACACTGCTGTATATACAATAGCTGCCCACTGCTTCTAATACTAGGATGGGTTAAATGCAGAGAAACAGATTTCACTGTGTGTACATGTATGTGACCAATTAAGAGGGATTCAAGCCTCCAGATTTAGATTTTAGACCAGTGCTGGCCAATCGCAACACGAAAAGATGGACTGTTCAGTAAATTGGGAGTCCTTCAAAATAGCACATCTAGAAGATGACAATAAAACCACACTGGGTTTGCATTGTGGTTTGGTTACGGTCAGGCTCTTTGATCTTTGGGGCCTCCACAAAACATGCTTATTCAGGGTCAGCTTTCATGTCGTTCTTTACTGCTCTTCAAGACTATGGATATTTATACACATTTTATTTTTGAAGCAAGGACTCGAAGACCTTGAAGTGTTGAAGGGTTGGCATGGAGGTTAGAAAAGTAACTGAACATTGTTTAAAATGCACAGTGATCTTGGTTTGTGTATGATGGTGAGTGAAGCCCCTCACAGCATACTGGCTTGCTAGTTGTACAGCCCCCCCCTCAAACTGTGAACAACCAGAGTATCCTATTGGCTTGCATCAAAGGTAGTGAAACCGTGGGTACATTTCCTCCTGTGCTGCGGTGCTCAGGTTGTTTCTGTGAAACACATGTTTCCATGTACTCTGGTCAACGTGAACAAAACCAAAAACCACTTCTGGTATCATGTTCAAGACACCTATTTGCATGCCTTGCCTTGCCTTCGGTACTGGTGACGGATGTTCAGGTGTCCTTCTGGCTGTGCATGTACAACTGTACGTGGATGAGGAGCACTATGGCCCATGGATAATCGACCCATGGCCCTTGGACATGGACATGGTTTTGGAAAAATGCAAAGTATTCAGGATGTTCGGCCGGCTGCTTGACCATTTTTGTTCCCCGAGTCTCTGAAACCACTTTTTGCGGTTGTACCGGTTCTACTGGTCAGGAAGATGTTTAGGTTGATCCATGTGGTGTGTAGACATTACATTACATTGCAATCATTTAGCAGACACTTTTGTCCAAAGCGACTAACAATAGTACAATAGACCCCCTGGAATTAACTGACCAGCAGACAGTTCAGTTGAAGATTTCACACAGATGATTACATCACTGTGTCCGTTATCCCAGCTTTCAACAGAATTCAGATCATACAGATGGGAAGCCAAACATGCAATCATAAGCTGTTTTATACATCATATGCTAATTACCCGAATAGTAAGACAAAGAAACCATGGTATAGAGCAGCAAGAAATTATTTATTTGCGTATTAAAAATATTGTAATATATATATTGACTTTAACTGCAACACTTTCCATCGCAACTGACAAACATTTGGATTATTGTTGGATTATAAAAAACTACAGTTTTACGGTGTGGGCCAGAGTTTCCTGTGTCAAGTGGAAACTTGACGCAGGAAACGGTGCTGCTGTGGTAATACAGCTCTGCTTACCCACACTAAGCATGGCGCATGTTTTTGTATAGTGCCTGGGGAGTTTCAGTGGCACATATATTTCTTATATATATATATATATATACTCTATCTATCCATCTATCTATCTTCATAACAACACCGTCGAAACCATGTCGACATCCTGTCAACAGTGTCAGAGGGGTCTTTGCTACGTGGAAGTCTGGAGAAGGCCCTGACCACATGCTCTGTGTCGTCTGCACGAACAGAGTGCACGGAAGGCGCAGACATGCAGAACACACAAAACACTGGTTTTATTATAAAATACATTTGATTTGGCCAACAGTCACTCCTCATCTACAGTTGGCTACAGTTGGTGTTTGAGGGCATGCTAAAATCTACATCTAAATCTGGAGGACTTGAATCCTCTTTATTGGTCACACACACACACACGCACACGCACACACACACACACACACACACACACACACACACACACACACACACACACACACACACACACACACACACACACACACACACACACACACACACACACACACACACACACACACACACACTTAGTTTCTCTGCATTTAACCCATCCTATCATTTGGAGCAGTGGGTCAGCTGTTTTTGTCAACAGCGCCTGAGGGGGGAAGCAGTGTCTGGGGTCTGTTGCCTTGCTCAAGGGCACCTCGGCAGTGTGCAGGTGTTTCGGGGTCTTGAACCGGCGACCTTCCGGTTCCCAAAGCAAAGTTCAGACAGACTGAGCTGTTCTGCCACCCGGTCGCAAAAATACTCTTGCTCTGAAAAAATAAAGGCTGAGGCCGAGGTACAAAAGTGTAAATTGGTCACTCTCTTTTCATTTATACTGGTGCTGTCGACTAGTTAGTCATTTCACCACTGTCTACGACAGATTGGTTACCAAAGTGCGCTTTAAATCCAGCCTCTTTCTCTTCATGTGGAATTTCCCACAAAGGAACTTGAACTCAAACAACCAACTAAGCCTGCAGCCTAATGAGAAGACATTGGGTTGGGTTTTAGTTTCAGTTGTTTTCTAACTAACTGTGTGGGTTACCTAATTGTATGTTTATTATATATAAATGTAAATATATGTGTATATATATACATATGTATGTATTTTTTTTATGAATCAAAATGTTCCATTAGATTCCTAAGTATTACATGTGTACACAATCCTAAAGTGTAATTGTCTGAAAGTAAATACTGGGTTAATCAGATTGGGTTAAAGACCTGTGTTGGTCAGTGGTGAAGCGTCAGGGCCTTCAAGGTATTCAGAGAAGACCTTGGAACCCTCAGATGAAACAAAGGAAAAATTGAATTAATTGTATTAATATGTGTTGTTGATCTGTTATATTACAGTGTTACTTTGATTAGTTAGTCTTTCAAAAAAAAAAATGCAACCAATCAGATATTTTTTGATCAACCAATCATATAGTGGTTTGTAGCCAATGGGCGTATTCTTTCAGATTTCCCCACAGTTCCATAGTACGCTAGAAGGTCTAGTTCACTGGCTCGAGACAGAGGATCTAGCTTACTGCTACGTTTGTCCTGTAAGGTACTGAGTGACATTGGCTTATGTGGCTACACGGACCTGTTTGTATGATGCACACTTACTTCCGACCTACCTACTAGTAAAGAGTCAACTTGAATGAACGCTCTCCGTCTCATTATTATATGTGAACTAAAGAGTACAAGGTTTACACAACATGGTGTCAGAAGCTCGGATAACTTAGTTAAGAAGACAAACTGAAGACAAAGAAAAAAAAGACGACAGAATGGTAGACGCGGCAGCTCCGTTGCCGTTGCTGCCACATTTGGTTCCGCCAGGCAAGTTCGACTTCAATAACATTAATGACTGGCCGAGATGGATGAAGCAATTTGGACGCTATAGAATATTCAGATTCAGATTCAGATTCAGATTACTTTATTAATCCCGAGGGAAATTAAGGTGCAACAGTTGACACAGCGGGAATAAATGCACACACAAAATACTAATACCTAAGCTAAAAAACAAAACAACAACTAACTAAATAAAACTATTATAAACAAAAATAGTTAAAATAATTCTAAATGAAATCTAAATGTATTGATAAATGAAGATAAATTTACAGTATTATTACAGTAATACGTAGGTATATACAATACACAACAATACATATAGTGCAAATTGGCAGTAATAATTAACAACTGAAAAGTGACATGTGAAAAGTGAAAAGTGAATTCGGATTTGAAATAGAATTTACAGTGCAAAGTTACAATGAGATGATTACAGTGCGTTGACCAAAAAATAATAATAAGTACGTTGGCCTCAGGTCACTGAGTCTCCACTGTCCCTCTCACGACCCGAGGTAGAGGAATTAAAGAGTCTAATGGCCACAGGAAGAAAGGACTTCCTATGGCGTTCTGTGGTGCACCTGGGTGGAATGAGTCTGTTGCTAAAGGTGCTTCTATATGAGGTCAGCACCTGATGGAGAGGGTGAGAGTTGTTGTCAAGGATACTACGCAGCTTGCACAGCATCCTTCTCTCAGACACCACCAACAAGGAGTCCAGCTGGACCCCCAGGACAGCGCCAGCCTTCCTGACAATCCTGCTGATCTTGTTGGCGTCTGCTGATCTCAACCTGCTTCCCCAGCATACGACACCGGAGAAGATGGCACTGGCTACCACCGACTGGTAGAACACATTCAGCATCTTGTTGCAAACGTTGAAGGACCGGAGCCTCCGCAGGAAGTAAAGATGGCTCTGGCCCTTCTTGTAAACAGCCTCAGAGTTCTTGGCCCAGACCAGTTTGTTGTCCAGATGAACTCCCAGGTATTTATATTCCTGGACAGCTTCAGCGGACACACCCTTGATGGAAATGGGTGTGGGTGTGGATTTCCTCCTGCGGAAGTCCACCACCATCTCCTTCGTCTTGTCAGTGTTGAGCTGCATATGGTTCAGCTCACACCACTCAACGAAGGAGTCCACGACGCCCCTGTACTCCTCATTGTTTCCCTCGCTGACACAACCAACAACTGCAGAGTCGTCCGAGAACTTCTGCAGATGGCAGGACACAGAGTTGTACTGGAAGTCTGAGGTGTACAGGGTGAACAGGAATGGGGAAAGAACAGTTCCCTGTGGAGCACCAGTGCTGCTGACCACAGTGTCAGACACACAGTCCTGCAGTCTGACAAACTGTGGACGACCTGTCAAATAGTCAGTAATCCAGGACACCAGGGAAGAGTCCACCTTCATCGCCGTCAGCTTACTTCCAAGCAGGGCAGGCCGGATGGTGTTGAACGCACTGGAGAAGTCGAAAAACATGATTCTCACAGTGCTCCCGGGTCTGTCCAAGTGGGCGTAGGCACGATGGAGCAGGAAGATGATAGCGTCCTCCACTCCCAGTTTCGGCTGGTAGGCAAACTGAAGAGGGTCCAGCGATGATCTGACCAGGGGCCGAAGAAGCGTCAGGACCAGCCTCTCAAAGGATTTCGCCATGTGGGACGTCAGCGCCACCGGTCTGTAGTTGTTTGAGGTGCTGGGACGTGCCTTCTTCGGAACCGGCACCAGGCAGGATGTCTTCCACAGCACAGGGACCCTCTCCAGTCTCATGCTCAGGTTGAAGATGTACTGCAGGACTCCACTCAGCTGGGCAGCACATGTTTTGAGGACCCTCGGGCTGACGCCGACCTGCAGCCTTGCCTGGATGGAGCCTGCACAGCACTTTCCTCACCTGCTCAGCTGTGAAGGTATGTGTGCCGTGTGTGGGGGCTGGAAGAGTCACTGTTGTGTTGATGGGGGAGGGGTGAGGTAGTGGTGGTGGGGGAGAGAGAACAGGTATGTTGATGCTGGAGAGGGACGGTGGGGGAGGGGGGACAGCAGGGCTGGGGGGCTGGAGGGGAATGGTTGTAGAGGGGCTCGGGGAGGGGGGGTAGACCGGAGCCCACTCATTGAATAGCGTCGGGATTGGATAAACAGTCTGAAGAATTCCAAGTAAATGCCTTCATGTATGTGGCGGGAGACGACGCCGAAGACATTAAGTGTGTTGCCGCTCACAGACGCACAGAAAAAGAAATACAAGGACGTCACGGACGCTTTCAATGCACACTGTGTCAGTAAGAGGAACGTCATATTTGAAAGAGCATGTTTCAACAGACGGAACCAAGAACCGGGTGAGAATGTTGAATCCTTTATCACTGCTGTGCACACACTAGCTGAACATTGTCTGTTTGGAACCCTAAGAGAAGACTTAATAAGGGACAGAATTGTAGTAGGTATAAGAGATGCCAAGCTATCAGAAAGCCTGCAGATGGATGCAGATTTAACTCTGGAAAAGGCGATGACTAAAGTAAAGCAGAGTGCAGCAATAAAGAAACAACAGCCCGTCTTAAGAGGCACTGAGCAGCAGACAGCTGCACATGTAGAGGCCATACAAAAAAATAAGTGGCAGAAAGCACAACAATACAGAACTGACACACAGTCTCCTGGATGTGGCAGATGTGGAAATGTAAAAAAACATGTGGAAGGAATGCCCTGCCCGTGATGCTGAGTGTAGAGTCTGTCATAAAAAAGGACACTTTGCAAAGACATACAGAACATGAAAAGGGGTCCATGACATCACACTGGCACACACAGAGACTTCTCAAGATGAAGAGGAGGACTTTGCATTCCTGAACGTAGTGAACCTAGAGGAACCTGAAGATGAATGGCTGGAACTGTTAGAACTGAATGGACAGGAGGCCATATTCTAACTGGATACTGGTGCCCAGGTCACAGCGGTGCCGAGCAGCATGCACTCAGTTGAGAAACAGGGAAATCTACAACCACCACAAAAAGTGCTGTATGGACCAGGAAGATACAAGTTAAATACAAAATGCTGCTTCGGTGGTGAGCTAACCATTAGGAAGAGAACAACAGCACAAATAATATATGTTGTTGAAGAACTAACCAGGCCCCTCCTAGGCCTTCCTGCAATAGAGGCGCTTGGACTCATAAAGCGGCTGCACACAGTTGCAGCCCAGCAAGAGGATGTCAAGGTACAATGCCCCAAAGTATTCTCAGGCTTAGGGAAGCTTAACGAGCCCTACAAAATTGAGCTAGAGCCCGATGCTGTCCCATACGCCCTGTCAACTCCACGTTGCGTGCCCTTGCCCCTGCGAGAGACAGTGAGAGCAGAACTGGAGCGCATGGAGAAGATGGAGGTGATTTCCAAAGTGACCCACACCGTGGTGCGCAGGCATAGTCGTGGTTCCCAAGCCAAAAGGGAAAATACGGCTGTGTGTAGATATGACACCTTTGAACAAATATGTCAGACGAGAGAAACTCATCCTCCCGGCAGTGGATGAGACACTTGCCATGCTTGAAGGGGCGAAGATATTCACAAAGTTGGATGCTACTGCTGGCATCTGGCAAATCCCGCTGTCAGAAGAAAGCAAGCTGCTCACAACCTTCATCACCCCGTTCGGGCGGTATGCATTCAATCGCCTCCCGTTCGGGATTTCATCGGCCCCAGAGCATTTTCAACGCCGTATGTCACAGATGTTAGAAGGCTGTACAGGGGTCCAGTGTCATGCTGATGACATACTGGTGTATAGAAAGGACATACAGGAGCATAATGAGAGATTGCACAGGGTCCTAAAGACACTGCAGGCAGAAGGCCTGACACTGAACAGTGAAAAATGTGAGTTTGCAAAAAACAGCATAATGTTCCTGGGTCACTGCATCACAGCAGACGGAGTGGCCCCGGATCCAGCTAAGGTCAGAGCAATCTTGGAGATGCCTGAGCCTACCAACGTCGAAGGAGTGAAAAGACTGATGGGGATGGCCCAATATATAGGCAAGTTCTTACCTCATCTGGCCTCGTACACTCGCCCAATCAAAGACCTGTTGTGCGGGAAGAATGAATGGGTCTGGGAAGCCCCACAAAAAGAAGCTTTCCAGAGACTGAAAGCAGAGTTAATTTCCCTGCGGGTGTTAGCCCCGTACTCACCTACAGCAGAGACGTGTGTATCTGCCGATGCCTCGTCCTACGGTATCGGAGGCGTTCTGACGCAGCAACAGACGGATGGATTATGGAAGCCGGTCGTGTTCATCTCTAGAAGCCTGTCAAGCCCGGAGAAGAATTATGCACAAATAGAGAAGGAGGCGTTGGCAGCCACATGGGCATGTGAGCGGTTATCATCCTACCTTCTGGGGCTCAGATTCAGACTAGAGACTGATCATAAGCCACTAGTGCTATTGCTGAGTAACAAAGCACTAGATGAGCTCCCACCCAGAGTTCTGAGGTTTCGGCTGAGACTGATGAGATTCACATACGATATTGTACATGTGCCCGGTAAGCGCTTGATAACGGCAGACACATTGTCAAGAGCTCCTGTCAAACACACATTCACACAAGAGGAATTGGACAGAGAGACAGAAGTCAAAGTGTTCGTGGATGCAGTTGTACAAAGCCTCCCAGCCACAGAAGCCAGGCTGAGGAGCATACAGGAGAAACAGAGTGTTGACCCTGTCTGTGCAAAGCTCATCAGATACTGTAAGACAGGTTGGCCTGAGAAGCATGACCTCCCACCGGAGTTGGGGACATACTGGCCAGAAAGAGACAACCTCACACTGGCCGGTGAGCTACTGCTGCGTGGTCAGAGGTTCATGATTCCCCAATGCATCAGACAGGAAGTGCTTAATGACCTGCACACTGGACATCAAGGAGCTCTGCACAAGAAGTGCAGAGCAAGAGCACGCCAGTCAGTCTGGTGGCCCGGACTGTCAGTACACATCAATCAGCTGGTGGAAAAGTGTGACACATGTTCACAACACAGGGCAGAACGCAGAGAGCCCTTGGTCCCCACACCAGTGCAAGAAAGGCCCTGGCAGCGGGTCGCTACAGACTTGTTCTTCTGGGAGAAAAATACTTATATTGTGATTGTGGACTTTTTCTCACGCTACATAGAGGTTGCCCACCTTAAAGTAGCTTCAGCTGAGACAGTTGTGGCTGCGCTGAAGGACGTATTCAGCCGTAACGGGACCCCGCAGACCGTGGTTTTGGACAATGGGCCCCAATTCAGTGGGTCACCCTTCCAGAACTTTGCTATTGAGTATGGTTTCACCCATGTGACCAGCAGCCCACGGTATCCGCAGGGGAACGGAGAGGCTGAGTGGGCCGTGGCTACATTGAAAGGACTGTGGAAAGGAGGGGGCGACAAGGCAAAGGCGCTGATGGCGTACCGCGCCACGCCCCTGGAGAGCGGTTATTCCCCTGCACAACTCATGGGGAGACAGATTCGCTCCAACATACCACAACTCCCAAAGACTCTACTCCCTTGAACATCAGAGAATTCAGGAAATCGGAGATGCAGGCAAAGGAGGATCAACAACGTCGCTACAACCTGCGTCACGGAGCCCGTCCCTTACCTACGCTGCAGTGTGGCCAAAATGTGTGGCTCCCCAAAGAGAACAGAGGAGGGACTGTCATACAGCAGGCGACAACGCCCAGGTCATACATCGTAGAGACGGACGAAGGACAGTTGAGGAGAAATCGCGCTCACTTGCGCGCTCTTCAGCAACCTGCTCCACAGACGACAACACCTGAGGTACCTGAGACCACTGTGGAACAAGGTAACACAGAGACACACACATACTCAGAGTGCCAGTGACATTAACAGACATTCTGATAACACCAAAGCACCCTATGTGACCTCCTCTGGAGTGTCACGGCCTCCAGTTAGACTGGATATGTGAGAGACTGGGGTGGGGTACTGACTGTTCATGAAAAAAAAAATAGAATATTGTGTTTTTGAGAATGTGAATTGTTTTCTGAAAAATAAAAAAATTATAATAAAAATAAAAAAAGGAGAGAAAAAAGATGTTTTGTTGTCAAGGGTCTGGGAGAGGTTTCTTACTAAAAGGGGAAGGTGTCCTGTAAGGTACTGAGTGACATTGGCTTGTGTGGCTACACAGACCTGTTTGTATGATGCACACTTACTTCCGACCTACCTACTAGTAAAGAGTCAACTTGAATGAACGCTCTCCGTCTCATTATTATATGTGAACTAAAGAGTACAAGGTTTTCACAACAACGTTGGCTTTTTTCAACGTAGGTTTTTACGTCGAAATGGCAACAGCTGAAGATGATGTTGTTGCAGAATTGTTGTTAGTACCCTTTTCAAGACGACCATTCAGTGTAAAGATGGACATTATAAAAACGTTGTAACGATCCCCGTCACCACTGCATCTGTGGAAAGGACATTTTCCGCCCTCAAATGGATAAAAACATATGGAGGAACAGAACAGGACAATCCCGATTCACTGCATTAGCTTCCATAGCTATTGAAAGGCAACTTCTTCTGGATTTGAAAAGCAGTGATCAGCTTTATGACCGGGTTATCGAAACATTCATCCAGAAGGACAGCAGAATGGATTTTGTCTTAAAGTGAACATCATTGGTGAGTGTTGCATCTCGTTGAGCTGGTTGCATTTTGTTTCCACACACTTGTTGAATGATTACTTAATGGCTGTCTTGAGTTTGTTAAGCATTGTTGTGCATTTATATTGAGAGTTTTGACTTGATCTTTCTTTGCATCGCTTAACGTGAAAAGGCAAAAAAGAGTTACAAAACTGCGATCAATAATGAGTGATTATTGATCGCTTTTTTGGAACTTTAAGTTACGTTAAGCCTTTTCACATTAAGCGTTTTAGACTGTCCCTTTCATCGATAGCCTGTGTGTGGTGGTCAACTTGGAAACCTCCGTGACGTCCGTCTGACTAGAACAACCACATTTTCGAATTGGAGGGGGGGTGGGGGGGGGGGGGGTGGTGGTGCTGGTCTACAGAAGGTCCAGTTGTGATAGACACTTTATGCGACACTTTTATACTTTTTGCGTTTTTGTGCGTTTTCCTCGTCAGCCAAATCAAGACCTACATCATACGTCAAGTGTATCCGGGAATCACCTTTCAAGGGTCAAGGGTCATAAAAATGACCGTGATAACCACGAGGATGCTCACAATTTTGTGGCGCTCTTGGTTGGAGACAGAGAGGGACCTCTGTAGACTCTGTAGCGAGCCCACGTGTAGCTGTGGGAGGGGACAGAATCAACTTGGTTCAAGTGGAATTGAAATAACCGGCCCAGACAATGATAAGGCCACAAGCCAAATAGACACAACAAGTAACATGTAACACGGGGACAGCAACTAGGCCCGGGGAGGACGCCAAAACAAACGAGTACCAAAACAACCAAAGAAAATGAACCCCCTCAAGCTAATTCTGACCCTACCGCTACCTAACCTACTAAGCGTAAATTGATCCCACTAAACTAACTAAACTAACTGTCCCTGACCTGGTCCCAATAAATACATGAGGTGGTACCCGCCTGGGGAAACTTACCTAGTGTATCTATACAAAGAATACCTGCGTGATGTCAAATGTAAGCCCATGGGCATCTTACCTGCAAACTACCTCGCCCTCCCCAGGGTATTACACGGAGGGACAAGACTGGCAAAACAAACAGGACTACCAACAGGCAGGACTACCAACAGGCAGGACTACCAACAGGCAGGACTACCAACAGGCAGGACTACCAACAGGCAGGACTACAAACAACGGACTCTAACACAATTGGATAGCAGTAAAGGAAGCAACACTAACACACACAAGCACACACCAAAATGCCCCCCCCCCCCCCTCTCTGAACAAACGCAGGAGGTTTAAATAAGCAGCTGATTAGGACAGTTCAGCCACTTGAGGTTAACGATGACCACCAACACCTGGGGAAAAGCAGTAGGAGAGGGAGACTGAAAGGAAAACACAACACAAACCGTAACGAGGAACGGAACATACGATGTACGTAACACATGTCTAATAATAATAATAATTATAATAATAATAATACTAACTTTATTTATATAGCACTTATCAAGCACATACAGTGCAAAGTGCTTCATAACAAATAAAACAGAAATGATTAAAGCAACACCACATTCCTCATCAACCTGTCTGTCTTCGGAGGAGCCCACAAGTAGCCATGTTAATGGCTGGTGGCAGCGTCGTCTGCTACACTGGCGCCTGAACAAGGACCTCGTGGACCAAGACAAGGACACAGGTTGATGAGGAATGTATTTATTTAATATTTAATTTATTGCAAGAGTTTGAATAATTGTGAACAAAACAGATGGTACATGCTATCATTTTATGCATACACAACACTGCGCTGAAACTGCTTAATAGGCCCTCCACCCCTGTTCCCTGCACCCTTCATTAACACACAAGGGAAACCAGGTTTTGGTTAACGTGTGAATATAATTATTTCTAATATGTCATGACAGCATTAGCATATTGTTGCTGCGTGATCAGCCGCGAGCGTTGACACGGGGGGGTAACAGATTATTTGTGCAGTTGTCTGCTTAGTATTAATCGTATTATCAATGTTTTGGGCAATATTAAGCACTCCCTGAGAACTTTTTGCTCAGAAAAAAATTAAGGGAAAAGTAACAAATAAAAAGCTTGATCTCTAACTGGTTTTAGCATTTCATTCTTCCATACCTGCATTTGTTTTGCCACTCGCAAAAAACTAAACTACAAGTAAATACCTGTATGTTGATCCGTTGATGGGGATGGGGGCGTGTGCGCCAGCTCTGGTCTTCCTGAAGTCCACGATGAGCTCCTTGGTCTTCTTGGTGTTGAGGGCCAGGTTGTTTTCAGCGCACCACGCCACCATGTGCTGGACCCCCTCCCTGTAGTCTGCCTCATCGTTTTTTTTGATGAGGCCCACCACCGTTGTGTTGTCTGCAAACTTGATGATGGTGTTTGTACCATGTACAGGAGTGCAGTCATGGGTGAAGAGGGAGTAGAGAAGAGGGCTCAGGACACAGCCCTGGGGAACGCCGGTGCTCAGGGTGAGGGTGGAGAAGGTGAGATTGGCTAATCTGACAGACTGGGGTCTGTTGGTTAGGAAGTCTAATAACCAGTTACAAACAGAGGGGTTAATGCCAAGATTCTTGGCATTCTTGGTTTTCATGAGGTCACCACGTTTTAAGATGAGTTTGAAAGGGATGATGGTGTTCAATGCTGAGCTGAAGTCGATGAACAGCATTCTCACGTGGGTGTTGCTCTCATCCAGGTGGGAGAGAGCAGAGTGAAGGGATGCGGAAATGGCGTCCTCCGTGCTCCTGTTCTCACGGTAGGCAAATTGGTGTTTATCCATTGAGGGTGAGAGGCCAGATTTGAGGTGAGCCAGGACCAGCCTCTTGAAGCACTTCATGATGGGTGAGTGCAACAGGGCATAAGTCGTTGAGGCTTGCTGCAGAGGAGTGTTTTGGCACTGGCACAATGGAGGGGGTTGAGATGAGATGCTCATCTGATCAGCCCGCTCTGTTGTTACGAAGCTAAATAAGCATAGTCGACATAGCGACTGCAGACAGTTATGCATTCTAATTGGTCTTCTACAGTCTACGTTTACTGTAGACTCTAAACCAATCACAACTGCCACTGTTTACCGTAATTGCACAATTGGTTTAAACTGTACAATTAAATATCAAGTTCTTGACCTCAGATTAATTGTAACAGGTCAGGTTTCCATGTATTTTCAATACTATATGTTGCATAATTAATTGACAATCAACAACTTACTGTTACTGTAGCACTGTTAACTTTATTGAATAGAGATGGAAAAAACGACCACTGACCTTAAAGACTTTTGTCTGTCCGAGTCGTTCAGTGTCACTTCCGGTTTGTCACTTCTGGTTCTCATAAAATAGATCTCAAACACTTCCCTTTATGTAAGAAAGTGCCTATTATTTACGCTAAATAAATAGGCTACTTTTAAGCCTTAAGCTCAATATCACCAATAAATCATGAGAAATAATATTTGTTTTTGAATAGACTAGTACTAATTACTAATACTAGACTAAGTACTAATACTAGTAATATTGTCAACATTGTAGGCCTACCTAGGCTTGTTTGTTAAAAACCACAAACAGCTCATCACATAGCCAGCTTATGAGTCCAAACGCTAACGAACCTTGGTTAAAATAATTTTAAAATCGTGAAATGCTGCATTTTTTAAATCCCCCCTCTGTTCTACACATGCAGGCTATAGTCTATACTACGCCAGTAGATGGTAAAGTTCAGTCACAACCGAGGTACAGGAGTCGAGACACGCCACAGCCGAGGGAGGTTGGTGAGTCGTGAGTCAGTGAACTGAACTTGTTCTTTACTAGTTCTGTTCACATTTTCGGTTCACTTCTAAAAAGGTTAAAAAACAGAACACTTTCAAAAATACTAATATTTAAAAAATCTTCAAAATATTTTCACACTTCACCACAGAAATTAAAGTTATGTCTGTCATTTATTTTTTCAAATAACAGAAAAAAATAAATAAAACAACAACAACAATAATGATATATACATAATAATTACAATTATTAATAGAAATGACAAAACCTGTCGACTACCGTTCCCACTTCCAGTTCTTTCCTAAGTAGTTAATTAGTTCACCTGCCGACTCCAGACTCCCAGTTCTTTCCTAAGTAGTTTGTTTGCAAATGGTAATGGATGCTTTTATATAGCGCTTTTATCCAAAGCGCTTTACAAGTCATGCCTCACATTCACCTATTCATACACCGACGGAGCCGGGGAACGGAGCCGGGGGATCAAACCAGCGACCTTTCGATTGTGAGGCGGCTGCTCTACCTCCTGAACTATACTGCCGCCAAATGCATTTGTCGACTCCCGACTCCTAGTTCTTTCCTGAGTAGTTTGTTTGTTCGTTGATTCGTTCACGAATCGCCTGTCTGCTCCCGACTCAGTGACTCCCAGTTCTTTCCTAAGTGGTTTGTTTGTTTATTTGTGAATGAATCACTTGTTGACTTTCGACTCTATTACTCAGTTTGAAAGACGACAAGTGATTTGTGAACGCATCAACTGTGGACTCCCGACTCCCAGTTCAAGTAGTTTGTTGATTTGTTCACCTAAAGGGAGGACGAACGACAGTGGTGGATTTAGAACAGTTATCCCGCCTCCTTGATGAGTCAGATGCGTAGCTCGACCAATAAGAAAGCCTAATTTCACTCTTTTGGGCTACAGCCCTCCCTATGCTGCTCCACAGTCGAATCAGGGAGTGATGCTGCCCGCGAGGCACTTCTGCGGTGAACCAATAATAAAAAAAGCCAAAGAAGTGAACGAACAACAGATAGACAAATCGTTTTGTTCACTGAAAAGATTTGTTCATGAAGAGTCGTTTGTTTGCGAACGACACACCATTATCATTGAATAATGTGCATGTATATAGTACATAGTATAGCATATATGTAAATTGTAGGAAATTCATACTGCGGGAGGGACCACACAGTTACCGTACCACACAGTGACCTCACTCGTCAGGACGCTAGTCGACATACTATTAGTAGTCTACAGTGTGTCAGCGACCATAGACAGTTCCACGTTCTGATTAGTCAAGAGTCAACTTTGACTGTAGACTAAACCAATCCCACCCCATAACTGTCTACAGTCAACTTAGGCTTTTAAATGTGGGAATATTGACTGACCACTAATCATTTACGCAGTCTAATGGCTAGACGTTGCATGTGCGTTATTCTGACTAAATGAACGTTGCGCTACTACTGTAGACTAAAGAAGAGGAACAAAGCATGACAGTATGGGAAGTCGCTGCTCTAAGTGATCAAACTGTGTTGTGAGCACCAGAATTGAGTTTTTTTCCATAATCAATAAATAGATGTATGAATTGAAAATAGTTCTAAATCGTTTTTAAGCATATTTATTCATTTGTAAACATTTATTTGTTTTCAACAGTTTTCGGTTTTAGTATATTTTGCGGATTTTCTTGGGTATCCGACTGGATATAACTGCAGGGTTGCTTAAGCAATTTAGCGCTCTCCTGTTAGGTTACATTGAAAGGAAAGTTTCAATAATTTTAACAACTTTTCTCACTGTGGTTGATTTATTATGTCAGTAAGTGTCGATTATCAGTCAATCTGTAGGATCACTACTGCAGGTGTTAGACTATTTCATGATGATGACAAAAGTAAGGAACATAAACTCAACAAACATGAATTGCATTGTATGTAATTTGGGGAATACAATTATGGAACTTATGTGCAAGTTTAAACAAAGTTGAACCGGCACTGCTTCAGTTTAACATGTATTTTCCGATGGCGTACACAAAGTGAGCTTCTGGGTTGGTCCCGGTATCCTCGTGTTTGGATCGTTCTTCAGAACATTGAGTAAGTCAACTTGGTCCTGAAGCTGGGAAATACAGAAATACACCAAATATATCATGGATTGAACTCTCTTCAAATGTTACACAATTTACATTTAAAGGCCCAAAGCGTACATACCTAAATAACTTAAACACGCTTAACTACTTAAACAACCTATCAGGAACTGTGCTGACCTGCAGACCTCACCATCATTTGTACTGAATTCAAATGTACAAGATGCAAGGTGATCCCGCAGTATGAATTTCCTACAACAATAATATACATATCAATATACTAATATACAATACATACTAAACAATACTGTACGATAAACAACACTATATATTACCCATGATATGCTATCTATGCTTCAGGTGCCACAAAGTCAAGTTAGAATGAGCCTACCTCTCTGGAGTTGACTGTTTTTCTGTGTTATTTTTTGAATGACCCAAGATGACCAGAACAACAACAATCGCGACACCCAGGATTACACCGACCATGATCCAACGTTCATCAAGGGTTCCTACATTGGAACAGAGGATACATTGGCTCAGTTTCTGAGACAATGTGATCATGACATGTTTTATAATTCAATGATTCGATAATCATGTAATTTTACGTCACTCTTAGCGTTGGTGTCATCCTCTTCATCGTTCTTCAAATAAGAACAGAGGAGAAAGAAATATATTTATCTGTGTATACATTTAACTCATCTTAACAAAACATGCTATTCATCAACATACATGCAATAATGAGAGAGGGTTACGGCGCATATGTGAATATTTCTTCTTTACAGTCTGCAAAATATATATTTTTAAATGACGGCAAATTCATGTGTTAGCGATTACTATTTAATGTGTGTCTTAATCAATAAAAACGGTCTATATAACGTATATATAAAAGGATCTTTACTGTTAGAGATGGTGTCGTCTTTGTGAAGTGTATCATTTTCTTTAAATGGACAAAAATATTATATATAATAATATAATAATATATAATAATTTTAAATACAATAAATGGATTGTTAAAACTGAAATATTAGATTGAATAGAAATCAAGTGTCTGTTTATCGACATATTGTAATAATTACTTCTTTGCAGTCTGCAAAATAAGTCTTTTGATGACTGCGATATTCATGCAGTTTATATTTAATGTGTTTATCTTACTCTATACAAAGTGACAAAAATATATATTGTTACTTTAGAGTTTGTGTCGTCTCTTCGTGAATTCCATAATTTCCTTTGAAATAGACAAAAATATTACACCGTAAAAACCAAATATCGGATTCAATTTCAAAGTGATTGTAATAATGAGAGAAAACATGTATCTTACCTTGAAGCATTAACAATGTTGAATTGACCATAAGCACTCGTCCTTGTGTAGAACATGCAAAAATACCAGCCAGAGTCTGATGAATTCACTTGCAGTATTGTTAGATTGAAGAAAGAGATACTGCTTTCTGTTACTAATCTACTCTGTGGGAAACCATGACTGTGTCTCCCTGTCTTATAATCAGTTCCAAACACAGATGAGAGGACAATGGGCTTGGATGTGTTAGCTGCTCTCATCCAGAAAGCCATTGTTGGATAGCTGGACACATTGGTACAGGACAAGGTGACATTAGCCATCGGTTCTACCTTCATGATCCGATATTCAGGGAGCGAGACGACAAGCCAAGCTGAAAACGGATGAGTAAAAAAATATATATATCAACAATCTTTCATTATACAAAACTATAACTATTGTTGGAAGTGAAGTTCTTAAGACAGTGAGTGTTAACATGATGCAGTACTTACTTAAGGAGCTCAGAAGTAAATATCTTGTCAACACCAGCTCCATCATTGTCTCTTCTGTTAGTCCGTCTGGTGTTAACTCAGATGAAGTACGTGGTCTTCATGCAAAGAGGCGGGCTGACTGGTTGCCATGGCACTTTTATCTCATGTTGCATCAAACCAGAGCTTCCACTGAGGATTTTCATTGTCACATCTTCAAATGATCGTTCAGTTGCAGCCAGAGGTGTCAATCAAATGTTTGCACTTTTAAAATCTAAATTTGGAGGATTGAGTCCTCTTTATTGGTCCACATGTACACACAGTGAAATTAGTTTCTCTGCATTTAACCCATCCTAGTATTAGGAGCAGTGGGCAGCTATTGTATATACAGCACCCGGCGAGCAGTGTAGGGGTCTGGTGCCTTGCTTATGGGCATCTTGGCAGTGCCCAGGTGTTTCAGGGGACTTGAACCGGTGACCTTCTGGTTCCCAAGCCAAGTCCCAACTGACTGAGCTAGTGCCGCCCACTTCCCAAGCTTTATGTGGTAAATATTTGATCGACTGAACGAGTAATGGACACATTTGACCAGCACACCAACAATCTCTAATTCGACTCAGATGCATAGATTATAATTTATTATCATATGTTTACATACGTACAATTGTATGTACATACAATGTTTAAAATGCTAATGTGACATATCTGAATGAGGAAGACATTTTGCCAGTTTGTGCCTCGAGCGAAATCACAGCGACCGAACTGTCTACCTTTGTTCCTCCAGCAAGCGGGATTTTCGGACAGCTTTGAACGCGCAACTGTGGATCTTATGAACGCCGATATCCATTTACCACGATTCATCTCATGCATTCTTGGCCCTTAACCTTCTGGTAAATTACTTTCCCCCCACTTCTCTACACACATGAGTGCACTGTGTTCTGCTCCAGAAACAGAAGCGTTGGCACAATGGCCTGAGTTAAATCATGGTCATTGATGGATATGGGTAATGGATCCTCACGTGCCCCACACATAAAATACGTTCTAGCGATGAAGCTAGAGCCTGTGAGTTTTAAGCTTCCCTTGTTAAAGCATCTGCCTCTCATGTCGGGGGGTCGTGAGTTCGAGCCCAGTGCAGAACACTCACTGTTACATATCCTTGTAGTGGATAATACCCCCAGATGTGGTGATTCATATCATATGCTCCACAGACTTAATGAATGTGCAGAGAAAACTGCTGAACATGCTGTTCCATGACATCCATCGCAGTCTCACGTCATACTTCAGCTCACTCTTAACTCTTCACGGCCATTGTAATGGGTGGAGTCTATTTTCTCCTCCTGGCGACATCGCCAAGCGGGTGGCCAATTATCACTTGACCAAGCCAGGCCCCCCACAGTACGGCGACGGTGCAGCTGAATGAAGCTACAGCGTTTCAGACAAACTACTGGGACTGCACCCCTACAATCCAGAGTCTTTCCAAGACAGAGTTCATGAACACACTTTCCTGTCAAGGTGTTCGGTAGGTGTGGAGTGGATCCCACATCCCACACAGTTGTTGTCATCAATACAGGGAGACAAAACAGGTTGTGGGCAAGTGTAACTGAAGCCCGCCGGCAGTGCTTTTGCTTTGAAACCCCAATGTCTGCACTTCGCCTGTCTGAGGAGACCCTGAGGACGATGCCCTGAGGACGATGCCCTGAGGACGATGCCCTGAGCCCTGTTCTTGCCGCTCGAGGACGTAATTTTACAGAGGTCTTCGGTCTGTGGCTTGAATTCTTAACAGCAGCAGCATCTGCCTATTGTTTTTTTGTAAGTCCTAGTCTGTGGTCTGCCTGGGGGCCGATGAACATGAAACTACCGCTACCCCTCTGAGAATAAGGAGGAGCACAGAGTGGTTTTTCAACCCAGCAGAGGTGACTGGATGAAAATAGCACGGTCTTCGCCGTCTGTGACTTCCTTTTGAGATACATGGGTGTGTGATTTGTAATCCCTGCTTTGTTTCGTCAGATCCAAGCTGGGAAAACGTTAAATGATTTAAAATCTAAATCTGGAGGATTGAATCCTTTTTTACTGGTCACATACATGTACACACACACAGTGAAATTAGTTTCTCTTTATTTAACCCATCCTATTATTAGGAGCAGTAGGCAGTAATTTGATATACAGCACCCGGGGAGCAGTGTAGGGGTCTGGTGCCTTGCTCAAAGGCACCTCGGCAGAGCCCAGGTGTTTCAGGGACTTTGTTCCCAAGCCATGTTCCGACAGACTGAGCTACTGCCGACCTAAAAGTGAGAGTTAAAGTTACATTTAAAGTGTGCATTATTTTAACATATATTTTGGAGGAGGATGAGAAGACGATTGAAGGCCTATTCAGATCAGCTTCAAAGCGTATTCAAAGTAAACAATTCTGTTGTACTGTAACGACAATAAAGCGTTCTAATTAACTGTGGAGTGTGTGTGTGTTGGTGTTTGGTTTAAGCAGCTTCACCTACCCTGAAATGGATTGATTGGCTGGTGAGGTTGCACACCTGTGGGTCATTGTTAATTAAAGCCCACAGGTTAAACCAGCCACCACACACACACTCGAGGAGAGAGCTCTAGCATCTACCATCTGCTCTGTTCACCATGATTCAAACTCAGTTAACCGGATTCCTCATCACCCTGTGTCCTGTCTTCGGGAGGAGCCCGAAGTACTCACTTGCGCTCCGGGAGCCGGGAGAGCGACTGAGTCCTCTGTTGGGGAGCCTGTCGGTGGAAGAAATAAAGATCGAACAAAACCAAACAAAATCGGCCTTCTGATTGACAGCGGATGCCGCGTGCAGTTTTTGACCAGCAAAGTGGATAAGAAAAAGGCAATACCTTGGCTGGATATCCTCCTGCTCATCTTGTACAACGCGGGAGCCAGAATGACCGCCAGGGAAGTTGAGGGATTCTGGCCTCTCTGCAGAGGAAAAAGCCATAAAAACACATTTAGTCTCGGAAGAGAGGCACGACCAGTACATACCCGAAAACGTGAGTGACTTTCTCCCACCGCCCTGTCGCTCGTCGGCGCCGCTCCCAAACAGAATGACTCCACAGGAGACCACGGCGCAGTAAAATGTCTCCGTGTCCCGTTAAGATAGCTCGGCGAGGCCATCCCTTTGCAAGTGATAAACACAAGTCCTGATGTGATTCTCGGGGTCCCCCTCGCACTGTTCTCGACCCCGGTGCCGTAAAGAACCCCGAGCCGGGATTCCGTTGCGCCCCGGAACCAGAACACCCTCGGCTCCCCCTCGCCACGTGGTGGCAGTCGGTGACATCCTGAACCACGCAGCTCACGGTCAGAGCGCCTGGCCGTCGGGGACCCTCTGGATGGACCACGGCGCGGATGGTGGACCCCGCTGTCTGCACACTAAGGTAAAGACCCTCGGAGAAGGTGAATTCATGCGACTGGGAGCTCGTGCAGAAATAACTGCCTGAGTCCGAGAACTGTAGATCAGAGATTGTCCAGTGAATTGTGCACTTTTCTGCTCGCCAGGAACAGGCCAATCTTTTTCCAAATTCCTTATTATAATAGCATGTGTTGCTGGACTTCAGGTAGTACGATATCATCTGTGGACTCCGTCCTAGCATCTGCCAGTACAGGTAAAACTTGACTGCTTTGTTTTCTTCCAAAAGGCATTGAAACGTTACATTCTCCCCGATGCTGCGTGATATCAGGCCGTCCTTCTGGGAACCAGGTGAGAGTAGTTTTACAGCCTCCCCATAATCTACAGTGGGAAAGAATATAAGTTCATTTAAATTAATGATTAAATTGTAAATTGTAATTAAATAAAAATAAAAAATATTGTCACAATTTCCCCAAAAAGTGTCATTCTATGAAAATAAAAAATAAAAATAAACATGACCATGATTAATTTGATTATTAAATTACAATTCAAATAAAATAAATAGAATGACACTGAAGTTAAAGTCGAATTCAATGTTACACATGAATATACATGATCCAAATTAAATTAAATATAAAACTGAAGTGAACGTGTAGTAAACAGTCAAAAAACGAAATTGCAAGATACATTTAAAAAAAGAAGAGAAAAAAGTAGCATCAGGGTGAAATGTAACATCAGAGACATCTTGGTGTGAAAATATCTGTTCAATGGAAAGAATGCAACCTCTTTTCAGCCTCTCTCTTCAGACACCAGTGTGTCTTTAGATTGGCCGGATCTGGTCATCATGTCTTATTTAGGCAACACGGATAACTTAGGTCCCCTAAAAACAAGTGTGACACTTGAAAATGGAAATCGTCTCTAGCAGCAGAAGTGGGGTTTTAAACATAGCGCAACACAACATGCCTTAAATGTAAATGGATTCGCAGTTTTAAATATTATAATTGTTCATTATGATATGACTGGTAAGCAAGAGACATATTTTCAGAGTTGTGTACGTCACATTGTATTCATAGGAAAATAGACATGGTATTGCCGATAAAATACACAATGGAACTTAATGAGGAAGCTTAGTTTGACGGAGTTCCTAAAAAATTCATCGGAAAGCGTTTTTGAATTGCGGTTTGGCTTCTGGCGGTGTCTGCCGTTGTTTTTTAAATGAACCTGACTGGATTAAAAAACAAACGTTTTTTCAGTCAACGGGATAATATGTATATTGTAGAAGCAAAGAATCGCGAAACACAGCTACAGATGAAAATAATATGCAAAGATTGGCATGAAAAATAATATTAAATTATATTCCATTAGTCCATAATAAAATGATATTGTCCGAAAACCACAGAGGGACTGCACAGCAATATAGGCCCCTGAACCTTAAGCTACGGAAGCTGTGATTGGTAATAGCCGATAAGTGGCCGAGCGGCGGCCTATCATCAAGGGTGGTAATCTCTGTGGTCTTAGATGGGTCTCAGATTCACATCTTCCCTTTAACACTTTAACTTGCCTCCCAGCAAGCCATGTGTGCTGTGCACTCTACCTGCACCTGCAGACTGCAGACAGAATGAGAACTGGTACTTGGAAAAAGGTGCCACTGCCGAGGTGCTCTTGAGCAAGGCACCAGACCCCTTACACTGCTTGACCCGGGCAGCTGTATATACAATAGCTGCCCACTGCTTCTAATACTAGGATGGGTTAAATGTAGAGAAACAGATTTCACTGTGTGTACATGTATGTGACCAATTAAGAGGGATTCAAGCCTCCAGATTTAGATGTTAGACCAGTGCTGGCCATACGCAACACGAAAAGATGGACTGTTCAGTAAATTGGGAGTCCTTCAAAAGATCACATCTAGAAGATGACAATAAAACCACACTGGGTTTGCATTGTGGTTTGGTTACGGTCAGGCTCTTTGATCTTTGGGGCCTCCACAAAACATGCTTATTCAGGGTCAGCTTTTATGTCGTTCTTTACTGGTCTTCAAGACTATGGATATTTATATACATGATTTTTGAAGCAAGGACTCGAAGACCTTGAAGTGTTGAAGGGTTGGCATGGAGGTTAGAAAAGTAACTGAACAATGTTTAAAATGCACAGTGATCTTGGTTTGTGTATGATGGTGAGTGAAGCCCCTAACAGCATACTGGCTTGCTAGTTGTACAGCCCCCCCCTCAAACTGTGAACAACCAGAGTATCCTATTGGCTTGCATCAAAGGTAGCGAAACCGTGGGTACATTTCCTCCTGTGCTGCGGTGCTCAGGTTGTTTCTGTGAAACACATGTTTCCATGTACTCTGGTCAACGTCAACAAAACCAAAAACCACTTCTGGTATCATGTTCAAGACACCTATTTGCATGCCTTGCCTTGCCTTCGGTACTGGTGACAGATGTTCAGGTGTCCTTCTGGCTGTGCATGTACTACTGTGCATGGATGAGGAGCACTATGGCCCATGGATAATCGACCCATGGCCCTTGGACATGGACATGGTTTTGGAAACACGTCAGGAAATGCAAAGTATTCAGGATGTTCGGCCGGCTGCTTGACCGTTTTTGTTCCCCGAGTCTCTGAAACCACTTTTTGCGGTTGTACCGGTTCTACTGGTCAGGAAGATGTTTAGGTTGATCCATGTGGTGTGTAGACATTACATTACATTGCAATCATTTAGCAGACACTTTTGTCCAAAGCGACTAACAATAGTACAATAGACCCCCTGGAATTAACTGACCAGCAGGCAGTTCAGTTAAAGCTTTTACACAGATGATTACATCACTGTGTCGTTATCCCAGCTTTCAACAAAATTCAGATCATACAGATGGGAAGCCAAACATGCAATCATAAGCTGTTTTATACATCATATGCTAATTACCCTAATAGTAAGACAAAGAAACCATGGTATAGAGCAGCAAGAAATTATTTATTTGCGTATTAAAAATATTCTAATATATATATTGACTTTAACTGCAGGAAGCAGGCAACACTTTCCATCGCAACTGACAAACATTTGGATTATTGTTGGATTATAAAAAACTACAGTTTATGGTGTGGGCCAGAGTTTCCTGTGTCAAGTGGAAACTTGACGCAGGAAACGATGCTGCTGTGGTAATACAGCTCTGCTTACCCACACTAAGCATGGTGCATGTTTTTGTATAGTGCCTGGGGAGTGTCAGTGGCATA
The DNA here is from genome assembly GCA_027704905.1 of Muraenolepis orangiensis. Taxonomy (NCBI): domain Eukaryota; kingdom Metazoa; phylum Chordata; class Actinopteri; order Gadiformes; family Muraenolepididae; genus Muraenolepis; species Muraenolepis orangiensis. Next base: position 68,731 of record JANIIK010000698.1, read on the forward strand.
TTTTTCTTATATATATATATATACTCTATCTATCCATCTATCTATCTATCATCCTGTCAACAGTGTCAGAGGGGTCTTTGCTACGTGGAAGTCTGGAGAAGGCCTTGACCACAGAAACCACATGCTCTGTGTCGTCTGCACGAACAGAGTGCACAGAAGGCGCAGACATGCAGAACACACAAAACACTGGCTTTATTGATAACAATACATTTGATTTGGCCAACAGTCACTCCTCATCTACAGTTGGTGTTTGAGGGCATGCTAAAAATCTGGAAAAATGGATGATTTGTATTCAGTATTCTTTTTAACTAATGAACTTAAGGAGCTGGAGTTTCACCGCCGGCGTCGAAGTTTGATGTTATTTCGGCTAAGAGAGAACCATGGGTAAATAAAGATTGGTTAATATTGGTGAAGTTATAATTCCTATATATATATACACACACACACATATATATATGTATATATATATGTGGTGGAATGAACTCCCGTCTCATGTCAGGACGGCAGAGTCCCTCGCCAGCTTCCGCAAGACTCAGAGCTCTTTGGGGGCTGGGGGAGGTAGCTCCAGCCGGGCGTCGGGGCACAGGAAGATGTAGAAGAGCGGGTCCAGCAGCGTGTTGAGGCTAGTCAGGCCGTAGCACAGCCGGTACACCAGAAAGAGGGTGCGCTCCGGGCGGCACGGGTCGTCGGTCGGCAGCAGGAACACGAAGCGGTAGCCGCCGACCAGGTGGTACGGCCCGAAGACTGACATAAAAATGATGACCACGAGGATGCTCACAATTTTGTGGCGCTCTTGGTTGGAGACAGAGAGGGACCTCTGTAGACTCTGTAGCGAGCCCACGTGTAGCTGTGGGAGGGGACAGAATCAACTTGGTTCAAGTGGAATTGAAATAACCGGCCCAGACAATGATAAGGCCACAAGCCAAATAGACACAACAAGTAACATGTAACACGGGGACAGCAACTAGGCCCGGGAAGGACGCCAAAACAAACGAGTACCAAAACAAACAAAGAAAATGAACCCCCTCAAGCTAATTCTGGCTACCTAACATACTAAGCGTCAATTTATCCCACTAAACTAACTAAACTAACTGTCCCTGACCTGGTCCCAATAAATACATGAGGTGGTACCCGCCTGGGGAAACTTACCTAGTGTATCTATACAAAGAATACCTGCGTGATGTAAAATGTAGGCCCATGGGCATCTTACCTGCAAACTACCTCTTTACACGGAGGGACAAGACAGACTGGCAAACACGACTGGCAAAACAAACAGGACTACCAACAGGCAGGACTACAAACAACAGACTAACACAATTGGATAGCAGTAAAGGAAGCAACACTAACACACACACAAGCACACACCAAAATGCCCCCCCCCCCCCCCCTCCTCTGAACAAACGCAGGAGGTTTAAATAAGCAGCTGATTAGGACAGTTCAGCCACTTGAGGTTAACGATGACCACCAACACCTGGGGAAAAGCAGTAGGAGAGGGAGACAGAAAGGAAAACACAACACAAACCGTAACGAGGAACGGAACATACGATGTACGTAACACATGTCTAATAATAATTATTAATAATAATAATAATAATAATAATAATAATAACTTTATTTATATAGCACTTATCAAGCACATACAGTGCAAAGTGCTTCATAACAAATACAACAGAAATGATTAAAGCAACACCACATTCCTCATCAACCTGTCTGTCTTCGGAGGAGCCCACAAGTAGCCATGTTAATGGCTGGTGGCAGCGTCGTCTGCGACACTGGCGCCTGAACAAGGACCTCGTGGACCAAGACAAGGACACAGGTTGATGAGGAATGTATTTATTTAATATTTAATTTATTGCAAGAGTTTGAATAATTGTGAACAAAACAGATGGTACATGCTAGAGCTCCCTCCACGAGTGGTGGTGGCTGTTTTAACCTGTGGGCCTTGATTAACAATGACCCACAGGTGTGCAGCCTCACCAGCCAATCAGTCCAATTCAGGCCAGGTGAGGCTGCTTGAACCAGCCACAAAACACACACACACTCCACATGGGGTCTGTGCGTTTTTTGCCTTGAATCAAAAAACATATGTTTATGTCAATGCATATACAACACTGCACTGAAACTGCTTAATAGGCCCTCTGTTAAGTTATGCTTAGTTCTGCAGCTTAACGTTGCATTCGGAGAAAACACGGAGATAGAATCCATTTAGCCAAGCCTGGCATATTTTATTAGAACACGCACGCATCATTCTCACGGTGACAGCCTCCACTGAACGAACTGGTTCCACACACAGGTGGTAATCATAGAGCTGTGATTAGACTATAGGAGGCAGGCATGCATCCTATACCTTGTGTCTTTGCGCCTCACTGTGGCACAAGCATAACATTGCACATCATATGGAACAGTACAGTATTACATACAAGTGAGGACATATATCCCATCAAATCTTAACACCCCCACAACACCCCAGGTTGTTGTAATCTTAAACAAAAACAAAACAAAAACATCAGAAAATACAGAATGAATGTGAACCCCTGTGTCTTGTATAAAATAATTGCACCAAACCTCTTCAGTTTCAATTTAGTTGCAGGTTTCGTCATTATATCAGCAACCATATCGTCTGTAGGACAATACATCCGAATGACTCTCCCCTCACTCACAGTGGATCTGATAAAGTGGTACTTTATGTCCACGTGCTTACTCCTCTGTCTGTTTACAGGGTTTTTGGCGAGAGCAATCGTTCCCTGATTATCCTCATGTACTGCAGTTTGTGTGTACTTGTAGTTATCTATACCTTCTAGTAACTGTTCTAGGTATAGACACTCCTGTATGGTTGAAGCCAGTGCCATGTACTCCGCCTCGCATGTGGAGAGCGCTACTGTGGGCTGTTTTCTAGTTTTCCATGAAACTAGACAGCTGTTCTTACTAAGACTCTCACAGTATCCTGTGGTACTGCGCCTGTCGCTGACATCAGACGCCCAGTCAGCATCACTGTAGGCCTGTATACCTAGCTTCTCACTGTTGTTTTTTTTGAAACTTTATACCTTTGAGGTATCTTAGAACATGTTTCACAGTAACCCACTGCTCTTCTGTAGGCTCAGCAAAATACTGTGATAACCTGCTTACCACAAAGCTTAAGTCTGGTCTGGTACAAGTGGTTAGGTATATAAGGCTTCCTACAGCCTCCCTGTACATCCTGACATCATTCATTTTTACTGCATCCTCAGTATATTCTATGTATATATATATGTATACTTTTGGTTCACAGGGCGTTTCTCTGGTTCTACAGTTTTCCATATTAAAACGCTGTAGTATCTTGTTAGTGTACTTTTCCTGTGACATGGTTACACATCCATCAGATTGGCTGAAATCGATATCCAGAAAATGTTTGAGTCTGCCTAGATCTTTCATTTTAAACTTTCCTGCGAGCATCTCTTTCACCTCTCTCAAAATCTTCTCATTGCTGGCTGCAATGATCAAGTCATGGACCCATACGATTATGATCACCTTTTTGTCTTTTGACTCTGGCATAAACACAGTGGTCGGCAGGATTTTGTGTGAATTCGTTTTCAGTTAAACAATCGTGCAAGACTCTATTCCAATTTCGCCCTGATTGTTTGAGACCATAAAGTGATTTGTCTAGCTTATACACTAGACCATCATCCTTCTCTTCATAACCCTCTGGTGGATTGATATATATATCATAGTCTATGGGAGCGTGCAAATACGCTGTTTTCACGTCCATCTGGTGTAGGAGCAGGTCCTCCTGCGCTGCTTTCTGTAACACCACCCTTACACTCGTCAGGTTTGCTGTGGGTGAAAACGTCTCCCCGTAGTCTATTCCCATTACCTGGCTGTAACCCTTGGCCACACACCTTGCTTTGTATTTGTCTCTTCCCTCTACATCGCTCTTGATGGAGTAAACCCATTTACCCCCCACTGTTTTCTTGCCTATTGGCAGGGTTGTTGGGGTAAATGTCTTGTTCTCATTTAATGAGTGGACCTCCTCATCCATGGCTTTTACCCACTCTTTTGAGTTAGCCGACCTCATAGCCTCCCCAAAAGTCTGTGGAACACCATATACCGCTCTGTAGCAGTAGTCTACAGTGGTATGAACCCCATCACTATCACTGTCTTCATCTACGAAGTCATCTAAGTGACTAGGTTTCCTCCTTTCTCTAGTTGGATACCTCCTAGTCTCAGGTTCATCACCTGTCACACTCTGTTGTGTTTGGTTATGGCCATTTGGCCTCATAACTGCACCCGGACCACCACTGTGTACTTCTACTCCGCACACTTGGCTCTTGAGCATTCTCCTATTGACCTCCTGCGTGGTCTCGCTAGTCCTAGGCTGTCTCATATGGCCATAGCCATAATTTGGGTCTGTTTCTCTACAGCTGCCCTGCTCACAAACTTCACTAGCCTGTGTTTGTGTACTTTATTAGTATCTGGATTATATACCAAATACGCCGGGCTGTTCTTGTCATATCCCACAAAACACCCCTGGTCACACCTGGAATCCAGTTTTCCCTTATCCTGTTTGTACATGTAGCATACAGACACACATTTCTGCATTTTAGATACATTAGCCTTCTCTCTTAATATCTTTACAGCCTTTCTTCCATCGTCGGCAGCATCCCTCATAACTAATGAGAGGCTCTTGTCGTCCTACAGTAGAATCATCTCGGCATACGCGTCGGCATTTTTCTTGTCGTCTGCCGCTCTTTCCGCTTCAGTCCTCGGTTCTCCCAGGACCGTGTGTTTTAGTCCAATTAAATGAAAATGTCCCAACATTTTGGTCTCCCAAATCTCATATTTGGTCTCATCTCCGTCGAACGCCAGTCGAGGCAACCTGCTTGTTCCTCGTTGATCCATGATGCTAGCTTGCTCTCCTTGCTAGCTTAGCCGTCCCCCCCTGTCTTCCTGCCTACCGGGATCGCTTACCAAAATCACCTCCAGCACCGACGTCCCCGCCGCCACAGCGACACGTCGGAAGACCCCGCGACCTCCGCCTCCGCCCCCACCGCTGCGGCCGTCTGCGCCCCCGGCCTCCCTGCTAGCGTCCCGTCGTCGTCCTCCTCCTCCTCCTCTGGAGGACGCCGATGGCTCAGGAGTCGTGACACTGCCGCCCTGGCCTCCGATGACGCCGCCCGGGAGCCAGGCCCTCCGCTACCAACCCCTCAGCCCGGACACCCCGCCCCAGACCCGGGCTCACCGCTCCTCCCGGGACCAGGCTGAGGTGGACCCGGTTCCACAGGCTCCCACCGCTCTGCTTCCTATTAGCCCTCAGCCAAGCAAAGGTGAGAAGCTAAATGTTATGCGTGATTAGTTTAGCCCAATGCCCCTATTATAGATCTAGTACACAGATGTTAGTTAGTTCACTTTCAATTTGACTCGACTTAAAGAAGTATTTTTCCACTGGAAAGTAGGAGCTTTTCAAAAAACTGGGCTGTGTATGCAGTACACATATATAGTATAGTATAGTATTTTGCAGTAGCGGTAAACTGGTGCTAAACGACCAGAGAACAACAGTTGGAACAACAGCCCAAGAGCAGGCCCATTTTTTTTCACTGGCAAAAACACGTTTTCAAAACTGAATGCTGGCAAAACGGAGGGGAATTCATCATTGTTCATTTGCATATACTACCCACATTGTAATTGTTGAAAATGGGCAAATGATTCCTTTAATTCATTTCTCTCTGTGTTTCCCGCCTCCAGACCTCCATGCAGCCTCTACTGTGCACACTGAGCTGGACTCAGCCTACATAGCACAGGCTGTGTTGGTGAAGGAAGAAGAAGAAGAAGAAGAAGAAGAAGAGGAGAAGGATGAAGCGAAGAAGGGCGAAGATGAACCCACGCTACAGCCCCAACCCAGCACTGCCGTCGCGCCTCTCCTCCAGACGGGGGAGGAACGAACAGAACCAGAACCAGAGGCTGCTCTGGGAGCACCGGTGGCGATGGAGCAGGAAGAGGAAGAAGAGCGTGGGGCGCGGGGGGGGGGAGGACCACGGACCGGAGGGTGACCAACCGGACGGTACTGTACTGTTCTCTGAGGAGCCGATCGCGGCGATCTCCTCCAAGGAAGAGCGGGAGCGAGGAGTGGCAGGTAAGGTGGTCTCTCTCCTTGTGTTCTCATCTCTCACATCTTGTCCATTTATTTGTCAAGTTGGTATCGTTTAGTTTTAGAAGGAAATATGCTTGTAAAACAATGTTGTAAATCTGTTACAATGTGTTTTTAATTGCAGATACTGAACAAAATGTGTGTGAACAAATCACACACACAACGGTGATGGTATCCACCAATGGCTTCACAAACGGGGACGCTGTGCAAGAGAACGCCACAGGTCTGACTACAAATGATATTTCTAATCAAGACTGTGGTACTACAGAATAGTACAGTATACTATACTGTATACCACGCTGCACCACAATACACTACATTCTGCTGAGTTTTTAAATGTACGCTTTCAATGCTATGCATTAAAGTCTTGTTATGATAGCACAACACTCTATCTACCTAACCCTGAATATGTGGGTTGTATTCTTGTATTCTCCAGAGCGATCCCTGAGTCCATCGGACACAGAACTCCGCTCCCCAGAGTTGGCTGTGTGCTGCCAACATGAAGCGGTCAAGAGGGAATACATTGAAGTGGATAAGGAGGAGGAGGAGCAGGAAGAGGAGGAGCAGCAGGAGAAGGAGGAGGAAGAGGAAGAGGAAGAGGAGGAGGAGGAGGAGGAGGAGGAGGAGGAGGAGGAGGAGGAGGAGGAGGAGGAGGAGGAGGAGGAGGAGGAGGAGGAGGAAGAGGAGGAGGAACAGGAAAAGGAGGAGGCAGTGGAAGAGGAGGAGGAGGAAGTGGAAGAGGAGGAGGAGGAGGAAGTGGAAGAGGAGGAAGTGGAAGAGGAGGAGGAGGAGGAGGAGGAAGTGGAAGAGGAGGAGGAGGAAGTGGAGGAGGAGGAGGAAGTGGAAGAGGAGGAGGAGGAAGTGGAAGAGGAGGAGGAAGTGGAAGAGGAGGAGGAGGAGGAAGTGGAAGAGGAGGAGGAGGAAGTGGAAGAGGAGGAGGAAGTGGAGGAGCAGCAGGAGAAGGAGGAAGAGGAGGAGGAGAAGAGGAGGAGCAGCAGGAGAAGGAGGAGGAAGAGGAAGAGGAGGAAGTGGAGGAGGAGGAGGAGGACGAGGAGGAGGAAGAGCAGGGGGAGGAAGTGGAAGAGGAGGAGGAGCAGGAAGAGGAGGAGCAGCAGGAGGAGGAGGAGGAAGAGGAAGAGGAGGAGGAGGAAGAGGAGGAGGAAGAGGAAGAGGAGGAGGAGCAGGTAGAGGAGGAGCAGCAGGAGGAGGAGGAGGAAGTGGAAGAGGAGGAGGAGGAAGTGGAGATTTTTGAGAATGGACAGGAGGTAACCGTGCAACAACACCTGTCCTCTTCGGTGACACGAAGAAAGATTGTAGTTTAACATAAGCGATGAGAACTTTGATCAATTGTGATTCTCCAACTGTCATATTTTCCATTCTTCTCATTCAGGATAGTATGGAGAGACAAATGTGTGTGCGGGCCCTCTACGACTACCAAGCTGGTACGTTGTCATTCATACATTTCTTTATTTATTCATTTAATTTGTCAAACAAATGTATCTACTTCACAATTCTCTTATCAGGTTGTCCGTGGGGCTTTTTATGTATTTTGTTATTTTTTTATCAACAGAGGACGAATCCGAGATCTCCTTCGAACCCGGCGACGTCATCAGCAATGTGGAAATGGTGGACAAAGCCTGGTGGAGGGGATGGAGCAAAGATGGCCGCCAAGGCCTGTTTCCCGCCAACTATGTGGAGACAATTTAGGCAAATACTCAGACAGTCGCTCAACAGCAACACAACAAGACACACACACACACACACACACACACACACACACAGGGACTCAATCTCCCCATTCATTTATCATAGCATTATTCCAACACTGTAATGTTTTTGCAATGTATTTGCAGAGCAATACATTAGTACATCCATAAGACACAGGCACACACACACACACACACACACACCCCTAAACAATGTAGAGAGCAAGGACATTAGCCTATGTGGACCACAATGAGCAAACCCCTATTGACTTAGTGGAGCCCTGTTTGTGCATATTTAAACATTAGAGAGGCTATATGTTTTCATTCATTCATTCATTCATTCATTCATTCATTCATTCATTCATTTGTTCACTCACCCATTTATAATTCACTCTAATTCAATATGTTTTTTTATAATCCAATGATCAATGGCGTGTGGAGGTTAAGATGGTGAGCCCTGCTCACAAATATTATACATTTATTGACAGTTTTTTTTGGTTTATAGTTTTTTTTAATGAAATAATGCTATGCTTATGATATTACAGTATTGTATTTGCTTTCTTTTTGTATAGGATATGAAATCACATGGGTTTGGTTGTTTAGATTTGGCTCAATGCTTCACAGTACTGTTTAGAGCCTGCACCACAGCATGACAAAGGACCATAGAGCGACTCATACAAGCACTGAATTTATAACCTGTTTCCCTCTACTCTCTCTCGCTCTCAACGGCTCAGTCACAGCTTGTATTTTAGTTCATTAATGTTATGTTATATTATACAATTATGTGTGTAATCTTCGTTTTGATTCACGCAATTTGATTTCTGCAGTATATTGACATTATATTGACATAATAAATGCAGTAGAGATCATGTATTCATTCTCATCATAACTATCAGTAATGTGTGTTTGATTCATTTTGGCCATAGATAACTACTCCTGATGAGCTGGGTGTCACCTTGCATGGTTGGCATGGCTGTCAATGTATGAATGGGTGAATGTGAGGCAATAATTGTAAAGTGCTTTGGGTAAAAGCGTAATATAAATGCAGTCCATTTACCACATGGTAAGTCATTTATTTACAATTTAGTCACACTTTAACCGAAAGTGAGTTTGTGTGAATAGTTTAATTTCAACACAAAGCAGTGCATCGTCTGCCGATGACACACTGTTCATGAGCAGGTTAAGGTTTAAGCATGTTTCTGTCCTGTCCCGTAACGGCGTACCTTCGAGCTCCCTCTTGTGGACGTCCTGCGAGGCGTTGGCCTGCCCCCATCCGTCCTGGGTGAGCGCCCCCTGCAGGCCCACCTCCGTCCGGCTGTCTGCAGACAGCAGCAGCTGACGGCCCGCCTCCACTGTCAGGGTGGAGCTGTCCTGCTGGCACTGCAGCACCTTCTCCTTCAGCTGGGCAGAGGAAGGTGGAGAAAGACAAACATACACAGATAAGAGACGCACAAAGAGAGGATACACACAGACACACACAGATACACAAAGACACACACACACACAGATTCAGAAAGACAGACAGTCAGACACACAAAGACAGACAAACACACAGACTCACAAAGACAGACACAGACACACACACACACACACACACACATATTCACAAAGACACACACACAAACAATTCTTATATGAACTGTACAGTCTTATCAGAATCTACCGACATCTGCAGAACTGAAACATTTGTGTCAGACCATCCCTCAGCTATAGAGACGTGTCAGTTCAACAAATCAAGCTCCCTGCGTGGATGAGGCAAACAAACTAAACATGCAGACGACAACCGCTAGAGTTGTGGTTCTCACACAATTGTGACTAACGTTCCCCCTTGCAGATGTTCTATTTGGCGAGGTGCCTCTTTTACCAGCACAAAAGGGAGGGAAGGAAAACGATAGTTATGTTATCATAACTCTAGTTCTATGATTATAGGCGTAGCCGTCAGGGGTTCCCAACCTTTTTTGTGCCACGGACCGGCAGATACATGAAAAAAATCTCGCGGACCAGTTGTCAATTTTCGCGGACCGGTTGTCAAAGTGTGTTGTCAACACACACCCCTAACAAAACGGCAGGGCTCGATTTCAGTATAAACGCGCATGCACGCGGAGCACCGTACAAAACAAACCGGCTCGTTCGCGACCGACACGTCACTAGCGCGTAGTCTCTTTAGTAGCCCGTGCAACTGAAAGTCTCGTGATGCCGCCGATATATATTTCATCTATATATATAGATTATACCGCCCATATATACCAATATATAATCTATATATATAGATTATACTATATATATAATCTCTATATATAGATTATACTATATATATAATCTCTATATATAGATTATACAGCCCGCCGTTCACCTATACTCAAATTATTTGAGTCAAATATGATGATAAACACATAACTGTTTCGCGGCCCGGCAGTAACACCTCCACGGCCTTGTACCGGTCCGCGGCCCGGCGGTTGGGAACCCCTGGTCTAGGCTACAAGCCTTATGGGCTTGTCCCATGCGCGCATCGCGTGCACTGAAAATTTCAGCAATGTACGTGGGCCCCGCCCACATTCCCCACGGCAACGTGCATAAAAGGCCGCACTGAGCGGCACTCACCCTCCCATTTCTTTCAGTAATGCGGTAGGTGCGGAAGGTAAGTATGATGAATGATGATTGATGTTAACCGTCCATGGTGCTTTTCAGAACCCGGCGGCGCCAGGGCTAAGCGCACCTGCGCGGACTGCCCGGCAAGGCTCGACCAACACACCTTGTGTTTTCGTTGCCTGGGCGCAGACCACGCCAAAGCCGCCGTAAGGGACGCCAGGAGTTGTCTCCTGGCTGTTCCATGACCGAAGATTAAGTCTTCGAGAGGTTCTTCGCACCGACGGTCGATTTAAAAAACGCCGTCGATATCCTCGCCGGTGAAACATCTCGTGCCAGTGAAGATGACTGCGACGAGAGCGACGACTTTGACACTGTCATCGTCGTCGAGGAACCGCATGGCGATGTTGTGACTCGCCACTCTCCTCCCCTCAGGCCTATGGCTGTAGGGCGACGACTAGTCGGCGAAGCACCGCTGATGTTTCACTCGCCGTCAGGCGGCGTCCCCGCGTGCTCTATGAGCGGGCTGGGGACTTACCAAGCTCAGCTCCGGCGACGCCGCGTGCCAGTCCCCGGGACCCCGACCTGCTGTCCCCTTCCCTTCAGCCGGACGGCTGTCGGGTAAAGGCTGGGCAAACGTCCCCTTCCCTTCAGCCGAACGGCTGTCGGGTAAAGGCTGGGCGAGGATCGGTCCCAACGCCGACCTACGAGCGGCGCCCTGATAAATCGCTGTAAAATCGACAGCGGATGCTGTGGATTCTCCGCTTGATGATTCTCCATGTGATGCGGTAGGGGCCAGGGAGTACCGCGCTTTACTGAACGATGCCCTCTCAACCCGAAGGACCTGCCTCCACTGCGGGTGGATGCGATGGCGCACACACCATGGCCGCGGACGCTTTGTATGCGTTTTCCTCCGTCTCAGCTGATTCATCCTCTTTTAGAGAGAATCAGACAGGAGAGGCAGTCGCTCATTCTGGTAGCCCCAGAGAGCCGATCAGCCTTATGGAACTAGCAGCGCCCTTGTCCGCGGCGCCGTAGCCGGTGCCGACCAGGCCAGACGCGCTGTCACAAGTGCGGGACTATTTACCACCCACCCCATCTGTCGGGTCGGTTGTTGGTTTGGCTCCTGAGAGGTTGATTCTGCAGGACAGAGGTTTGTCTGCAGCAGTTATCAATTATTCAGGGCGCGCGAGCCACCACATCTGCTGTTTACGCCGCGAAGTGGGGTGCTTTCTCTAGTGGTGCGATCCCAATCGAGTGGTCCCATCTCGCTGTGAGATCGGAAGCAAGCCGAGCTTCTTACAATCCTTGCTGGAGAAGGGCTTGGTGGGAGACATTGCGCGGCAGCGTCATACTACAATTACAAGGGATTCTACTCCGTGGTGATGATGGCCCTGGTGGATGCAGATTACAAGTTCATCTGGGCAGATGTTGGTGGTAAGTGTTCTTTCACATAATGTCTTTAATTGAGATTGAATTAAATTATTTTTGGTGTAATTATTTGTAGTTGTTATTTGTACTGTATGTTTATGTTGATGTAATTTGTGTTTTTCAGGGAACGGAGCAGCATCCGAAGCACAAATATACAACGGGTCTGAGCTGAAAGACTGCATCGATGATGGCTCCATCTCCATGTCTTACTTGGTCGCTGGTACACGCTCCTCATGCGTTTAGTCATGCGTTAGTCACGCGTTAGTCACACGTTAGTCACGCGTTAGTCACGCGTTAGTCACGCGTTAGTCACGCGTTAGTCACGCGTCAGTCACGCGTCTGTCACGCGTCAGTCACGCGTCAGTCACGCGTCAGTCACGCGTCAGTCACGCGTCAGTCACGCGTCAGTCACGCGTCAGTCACGCGTCAGTCACGCGTCAGTCACGCGTCAGTCACGCGTTAGTCACGCGTCAGTCACACGTTAGTCACGCGTTAGTCACACGTTAGTCACGCGTTAGTCACGTGTTAGTCACACGTTAGTCACACGTTAGTCACGCGTTAGTCACACGTTAGTCACACGTTAGTCACACGTTAGTCACACGCCAGATGTGTCCACCTCCCCAGAACGCTCGAAAATGTAACGATTAGAACGTTCATAGAACCAGCAGACCAGAACGTTATGGTGTGACGGGGCCTTTTGCGAGGTAAAGGAATATTGCAAACTTATTCCTCATTGTCACTCTGCAGTGTCTCGACGACTCGTCGGGTTAAAGAGTGACCGGGTATTTGTACTCTGGTTACGGTTTGTAACCGGCGTTTGAATATCCCGCCAACTCTTTATTGATGATATGCATGTGTCTTTTGTACGCGTTGCGTTGATAGACATGTTGCGTGCGATATGATGTGCTTGGTTGGCTTATAGTCTACTCCCGACTAGGTCGCCGGGCGGCTTGTCACACTAGTTGAATAATTAGTGTGCGCCGGCAAGCGTTTGATTGGTCGCTTTCTGGCAGGAAGCGGACGTCATTTGCATGTATTGCAGCGCTGGCGATGAGGCCCATGGATGTGGCTCTCTTCGGCTGTTTGGCTGCTTATGATTCCTTTCCCGCCCTATTGGGGCGGACGTAGGAGGTTCATATTGCTACTTGCACGGGCTACTAAAGAGACTACTACTACCGGTTTGTTACGGTGCTCCGCGTACATGCGCGTTTATACTGAAATCGAGCCCTGCCGTTTTGTTAGGGGTGTGTGTTGACAACACACTTTGACAACCGGTCCGCGAAAATTGACCACGTCTTGCATGTTTAGTTTGTTTGCCTCATCCACGCAGGGAGCTTGATTTGTTGAACTGACACGTCTCTATAGCTTAGGGATGGTCTGACACAAATGTTTCAGTTCTGCAGATGTCGGTAGATTCTGATAAGACTGTACTGTTCATATAAGAATTGTTTGTGTGTGTGTCTTTGTGAATGTGTGTGTGTGTGTGTCTGTATGTGTCTGTCTTTGTGAGTCTGTGTGTTTGTCTGTCTTTGTGTGTCTGACTGTCTGTCTTTCTGAATCTGTGTGTGTGTGTGTGTGTCTTTGTGTATCTGTGTGTGTCTGTGTGTATCCTCTCTTTGTGCGTCTCTTATCTGTGTATGTGTTTGTCTTTTTCAACCTTCCTCTGCCCAGCTGAAGGAGAAGGTGCTGCAGTGCCAGCAGGGCAGCTCCACCCTGACAGTGGAGGCGGGCCGTCAGCTGCTGCTGTCTGCAGACCGCCGGACGGAGGTGGGCCTGCAGGGGGCGCTCACCCAGGACGGCTGGGGGCAGGCCAACGCCTCGCAGGACGTCCACAAGAGGGAGCTCGAAGGTAGACAGAAACATGCTTAAACCTTAACTGCTCATGAACAGTGTGTCATCGGCAGACGATGCACTGCTTTGTGTTGAAATTAAACTATTCACACAAACTCACTTTCGGTGTGACTAAATTGTAAATAAATGACTTACCATGTGGTAAATGGACTGCATTTATATTACGCTTTTACCCAAAGCACTTTACAATTATTGCCTCACATTCACCCATTCATACATTGACAGCCATGCCAACCATGCAAGGTGACACCCAGCTCATCAGGAGTAGTTATCTATGGCCAAAATGAATCAAACACACATTACTGATAGTTATGATGAGAATGAATACATGATCTCTACTGCATTTATTATGTCAATATAATGTCAATATACTGCAGAAATCAAATTGCGTGAATCAAAACGAAGATTACACACATAATTGTATAATATAACATAACATTAATGAACTAAAATACAAGCTGTGACTGAGCCGTTGAGAGCGAGAGAGAGTAGAGGGAAACAGGTTATAAATTCAGTGCTTGTATGTGTAGCTCTATGGTCCTTTGTCATGCTGTGGTGCAGGCTCTAAACAGTACTGTGAAGCATTGAGCCAAATCTAAACAACCAAACCCATGTGATTTCATATCCTATACAAAAAGAAAGCAAATACAATACTGTAATATCCCCCCCTCGCTTTAGCGCTCTTAAATATAGGCATAGCATTATTTCATTAAAAAAAACTATAAACCAAATAAAACTGTCAATGAATGTATAATATTTCTGAGCAGGGCTCACCATCTTAACCTCCACACGCCATTGATCATTGGATTATAAAAAAACATATTGAATTATAAATGGGTGAGTGAGTGAACGAATGAATGAATGAATGAATGAATGAATGAAAACGTATAGCCTCTCTAATGTTTAAATATGCACAAACAGGGCTCCACTAAGTCAATAGGGGTTTGCTCATTGTGGTCCACATAGGCTAATGTCCTTGCATTGTGTACCATATATTACAACATTACAGTGTTGGAATAATGCTATGAAAAATTAATGTGGAGATTGTGTGTGTGTGTGTGTGTGTGTTGAGCGACTGTCTGAGTATTTGCCTAAATTGTCTCCACATAGTTGGCGGGAAACAGGCCTTGGCGGCCATCTTTGCTACATCCCCTCCACCAGGCTTTGTCCACCATTTCCACATTGCTGATGACGTCGCCGGGTTCGAAGGAGATCTCGGATTCGTCCTCTGTTGATAAAAAAATAACAAAATACATAAAAAGCCCCACGGACAACCTGATAAGAGTGAGAATTGTGAAGTAGATACATTTGTTTGACAAATCAAATGAATAAATAAAGGAATGTATGAATGACAACGTACCAGCTTGGTAGTCGTAGAGGGCCCGCACACATTTGTCTCTCCATACTATCCTGAATGAGAAGAAAGGAAAATATGACAGTTGGAGAATCACAATTGATCAAAGTTCTCATCGCTTATGTTAAACTACAATCTTTCTTCGTGTCACCGAAGAGGACAGGTGTTGTTGTCCGGGCTGAGGGGTTGGTAGCGGAGGGCCTGGCTCCCGGGTGGCGTCATCGGAGGCGAGGGCGGCAGTGTCACGGCTCCTGAGCTATCGGAGGAGGACGACGGGACGCTAGCAGGGAGGCCGGGGGCGCAGACGGCTGCAGCGGTGGGGGCGGAGGCGGAGGTCGCGGGGTCTTCCGACGTGTCGCTGTGGCGGCGGGGACGTCGGTGCTGGTGGTGGTTTTGGTAAGCGATCCCGGTAGGCAGGAAGACAGGGGGGGACGGCGGCGGGGACATGGCGGGGGCCGGGGCGAGGGGACGGGCCGGAAGTCGGGACTGGTGGGCGGGGACGTGGTGGCGCGGGAGAACGGGGAGGAGGCGGACCCCCGGGAGAAGGGGGAGACGAAGGGGGGGCTGCGAGGGGAGCTGCCGTCGCTGTCCGGGGGGGCTTTGTTGAAGATGAAAGCCGTGTCTGTCAGGCTCCGCTGGTGGCGTCGTAGCGGCGGTTTGCCTGAAACACACCAGTACAATGATGATGTTCAAATACGAGGTTTGACAAGCCTCTGTGATTGATCTTGTCCTTGACCTTGACCTTGCATACATACACACACAACACACACACACACACACACATGTGTACCTGTGCGGGGAGATGTGGGGCTCTGTGACGAGAGCTGTCTGAAGAACTCCCGGGGGTTCACTGAACGCTGAGACACCAGAAATGCTGCCTCCTTCAGTTTCACAGTAAATCATAGAATCAATACATAATCGTACATCAAAAATACCGTTCCTAACGGGTGACCGTTATTATTCCTAGTTATATATAATAGGTTACAAAATATGTCAGAAGACTCAATTTAAAACATTACATTTTGAAAACTCAAACTAATACTTATTATGCCTGATGTTATCCTTTTCAATGCAATTATTCTCTGCACTTTTTTGGGTACTTTGCACAGTAACTGTTTGCCGTCATGCACAAGTGACAAAGGGAAACAATGCCTCTCAAATGCAATAAAACAACGCATTCACTTCACTTACAATCATTTACAAGGACATTTCTTAAGGAAAGGAACATAGGACAAATGGAAAGTATAAACCATAGCGGACAGGGCTGTCATTTTGAGGGGAACTATGACGGACATACCGCTGCCATCTCTATGGACTCGCTCCTGTTCAGACGAGCTCTCATGTCGTCCTCGTGGTCCCTCTGTTGCTGCACCTGCCAGCAAGACAGTAACACACACAAGCAGTTCAAGAACACATTACACACACACACACAAACACACCAAATCACTCACAAACACAGAACATACGCACAGCTAATGACCAGATATGTCACATGTAATAAAGACATGTATACACCTACACCGCGATTTCTCTTGCTAAACACACATACATGCGTGGATGTGCATGTACACACACACACACACACACACACACACACACACACACACACACACACACACACACACACAGTTTCTAGGGAATGCAAACGTCTACTTCCCCATCTTGCTTTCTCTCGCCCCCTTAACTCTTCTTCTTTCTCAGCCTTTTTTTTCCTGGGAATGAAACATTTGAACAGTGTTTACACTCATCAAGTGTTAACTTCTGTAATTATTATTACAGTGGATTGACTCTTTGCACGGTGACATTTGCTGACCTTTAATAGCGCTCTCTAAATGCAGTACACGGTGCAGCCAGCAGAGGGCACTAAACAGACACAGTATGAACGCATGTCAACGTGTAGTTTTGCAAACCTCTGCTCTTCAATCATCTGAAGCGTCTCATTCATCTTCCGATCACTCTCATCAGCTTCCTTGAGTTCGTTTTGAACTCTTTCCCTCTCTAGGCGCCTTCTGTCCTCCACCACACGCTTCCTCTCCTCCTCCTTCCGCTGTTCCTCCTCCCGCTGAGACAAACCAAAAAAAGGGGGGAGAAATTTAATGAACTCATGAACTTCACCTCTCGTCAGGTAGATTGATGACCTTAAAGGGTAACAGCCTTCAAACCGGATTACATTTCAAAAATTCCAATGATAAGACCATATAAGGCATTTCCTTTTACCTCTGCATGTGCCCAAAATGAGTCTCTGTTGATTCGTCTCATCTCCATGGCAGCGTTTGTTTTTCTGTAGTTCGTGCCCTGGATTAAAAAAAAACATTCATCAAATGGATGAAAATATCCAAGAAAATATGCACACGGAAAGAGTCCACACTTTGTGAGTGAATGGGGAGTTAGCGTTCCATTGTACTCTTGAGCCCATCCGTGTGGGATTTCATTATGATCCGATGTCTCCACCACATGGACAAAAAGGGGTAATGCGGGTAAACCCACCACGGTCTCTTCTTTCTCCGCAGACCGGGAGCTCCTTCTGACTCGCTCCATGGGCGCTCGAGCTTGGACCTTGCTGTGCTCGCCCGCGATCACCTCCTCTGTTACCTCGTCCACCTTCTCTGCATTGATGAACACGTGGGACTCCTATTAGGAGCACAACAGAAATTGATACACACGGGATGGTGTGGGAGACGGCCGTCATCCTGACTCAATGGTACACCACATTTTGCAGCAAATATTAAAATATATTTCTCTGTTATTGTTTGTAATACAATATTTAAGTTACAAAAAACAACAACGAACTAACTAACTGTTAAGATTTGATGGGATATATGTCCTCACTTGTAATACTGTACTGTTCCATATGATGTGCAATGTTATGCTTGTGCCACAGTGAGGCGCAAAGACACAAGGTATAGGATGCATGCCTGCCTCCTATAGTCTAATCACAGAGGTCTGTGTTTTTGGGGATCCTAATAAAGTCAAGTCAAGTTTATTGTCACATCACAGTTTATACGAGTCTTATGTGCAATACCCGACGACAGACAGAAGTTATAAAAAACTGAATAGAATCAAAAATAAGTAAAAGTACAAACTGTATAAAGTTAAATATATAAAAAAATTAAAATGCATTTATAAAATGCAATATATTAGCACAGAAAAAGAGCAATATATATATAGAAATCAATGTAATAAAATATACATTGTTATATGCTATACACCCTTGTTCAGCAGCCTGATGGCCTGACTGTGGAAGCTTTCTCTAAGTCTATTTGTGCGGCACGTATCGCCTGCCTGACGGTAACAGTGAGTACAGTTGGTGGCTGGGGTGGGCATTGTCTTTATGGTGCGTTTGGCCTTGGCCACGCACCGCTGTTTGTGTATATCCAGGAGGGAGGGGAGCTCACCTCCATCGATATACTGGGCCGTCCGCACCACCCTTTGAAGCGCTCTGCGCTCGAGTGCGGTGCAGTTCCCGTACCAGGCGGTGATACACGCTGTAAGAACACTCTCCATGGTGCCGGTATAGAATGTTCTCAGGATGCGGGGGCCCATGCTGAATTTCCTCAGACGCCTGAGGAAATACAGGCGTTGATGGGCCCTTTTCACCACGTGTGTGGTGTTCGTGGACCGTGCGTGGTGTGAGGTCCTCGGAGATGGACCGATGGCAGAGGAACTTGAAGCCGCTGACCCTCTCTACTGCAACACCGTTGATGGAGATAGGGCTGTGCTCTCCTCTCTGCTTCCTGTAGTCCACGATCAGCTCCTTGGTCTTCTTGACGTTGAGGGCGAGGCTGTTCTCCTAGCACCACTGCTCCAGCGATCCGACCTCCTCCCTGTAGGCTGTCTCGTCGTCGCCGGCCATCAGGCCCATCACTGTCGTGTTAATATTGCGATATCCCTATATTTGAATGTGTGATTTTATATTTTGTGTGGATTCAACATATACATTGAGGTTTGGCTTCTACAGGTCTGTCTTCCATGGTTTTTTAACTGAATGTGACCAAACCATTCATTTGCTTCGACTATGATAACATTGGTTTTCTGGCTTAAAAAAAACAAATCAGTTTTTCAGTCAACGTGACGATACGAATATTGTAGAAGCAAAGAATCGTGAAAAACACCTGTATATAAATAGTTGATCTTTAAAAAATATGCATAGATAATAAAAAATAAAAAATAAGATTAAATTATATTGTCCATAAAACAATGATATTGTCCGAAAACCACAGAGGGACTGCACAGCAATATAGGCCCCTGAACCTTAAGCTACGGAAGCTGTGATTGGTAAGAGCCGATAAGTTGCCGAGCGGCGGCCTATCATCAAGGGTGGTAATCTCTGTGGTCTAAGATGGGTCTCAGATTCACATCTTCCCTTGAACACATTCGCCTCCCAGCAAGCCATGTGTGCTGTGCACTCTACCTGCACCTGCAGACTGCAGACAGAATGAGAACTGGTACTTGGAAAAAGGTGCCACTGCCGAGGTGCTCTTGAGCAAGGCACCAGACCCCGTTACACTGCTTGACCCGGGCAGCTGGATATACAATAGCTGCCCACTGCTTCTAATACTAGGATGGTTAAATGCAGAGAAACTGATTTCACTGTGTGTACATGTATGTGACCAATTAAAAGGGATTCAAGCCTCCAGATTTAGATTTAGATTTTAGACCAGTGCTGGCCATACGCAACACAAAAAGATGGACTGTTCAGTAAATGGGGAGTCCTTCAAAATAGCACATCTAGAACAGGGGTTCTCAAACTTTTTGTTTCTGGGGACCACTATTTATCATCAAGGATTTTCGCGGACCACCTCATATGCAAACTGTAAAAATAAGTACATATAAACGTGCATCACTGAAGCGATCTGAAAGTTCAAATTTTGAAAAAAAATAAATCGACTGGCTTTTATCTGCGCTATTAGCTGGTCATTCACATTGCTGGCCATTTCCTCAATTCTGCGCTGTACGGTGCTGTCTGACAATGGAATCAAGTCCATTTGCTTGCATGCCTTTTCACCCAGCATAACACCCACCGCCACCTTGATTGATGGCAGCACCACCTCCTCACCGAGTGTATGCGCTTTCCCATTTTTTGCGATAATTCTTGACAATCTGTATGAGACTTCCACTGCTTTAGCATTGTTGCTACCTGTAGATGTGGATTCCATGATGTTCTTGCTACTGTGAAATTCTTGGAGCTTGTTTTTAAAAACTCAACTGGCTTGGACTTCAACTCTCCATGCTTTGTCTCAAGGTGACGGCAAAGATTAGCTGGTTTTAGGCTCTCGTTAGCCAGTGTCTCGTAGCACAGAACGCATAATGGCAAAGGCTCATCTTCGGTGCCTGTGTATGTAAATCCCAGTTCTAAGTATTTCACATTGTATTTTCACTTAATCTTCACCTTCTTTGTTTTTTTTCGCGGAATCTGGCTTGTAGATGCCTCCGACTCACTCTCATGATCTTCATTAACGTTAACATCTTTTCTCTTCAGACCACCTGATGCTAGCCACCGATCCATGTTTGTGGTTTTGCACGCACACGTGGGAAGATGAGAGCTCTCACTTGCACTCTGCTCTTCCGCAGCGCAGCCCCCCCTCCCTCCGGCTGAAATGATGAATGTAAGGCCTATATTAATCATAAGCAGTGGCGGCTGGTGCATTTTTCACCAGGGGGGGCTATACCATTTTCCAGCTATACCACCCCCGTTGGACTTCACGATCGCGAAACTATATCAATCACTCAACAAAAATATATATATATCGACACACACTGGCAACACACTGTGTGTGTGTGTGTGTGTGTGTGTGTGTGTGTGTGTGTGTGTGTGTGTGTGTGTGTTTTTGCGTATGTGTTTGTGCGTGTGTGCGTGCGTGTGTGTGAGTGTGCGTCTGTGCGTGTGCGTCTCTGTGTGCGTGTGTGTGTGTGTGTGTGTGTGTGTGTGTGTGTGTGTGTGTGTGTGTGTGTGTGTGTGTGTGTGTGTGTGTGTGTGTGTGTGTGTGTGTGTGTGTGTGTGTGTGTGTGTGTGTGTGTGTGTGTGTGTGTGAGAGAGTGAGAGAGCGCGCGCGCCAGGAATAATGCCGAAGCGTGTGCATACAAGATCCGTTTATTCGCCATGCTTGTATAATCAGAATATTGTTTGCATAAGTAGGCTATATTTTTCGTAGTACATTTCAGGACAACTTTGGGAATTTAGTTTGTTTGTCTCCCACACACACGGCGCTGCCCCTCACACACAGGCTGTTTTCGTAATTTTTACAACAAATACACACTTGCAACTGATAACACTGGCAATGATTTTATATGTATTACTATTCAAATATATTCGATGGAGCAAGTCTCATATGAGGTGGTCTCCGAAAATCCTTGATAGTAAAAAGTGGATTTTATTCAGCTTTTTTCCACGGACCACCTGCAGTACCTCCGGACCACAGTTTGAGAACCGCTGATAGAAGATGACAATAAAACCACACTCTGGGTTTGCATTGTGGTTTGGTTACGGTCAGGCTCTTTGATCTTTGGGGCCTCCACAAAACATGCTTATTCAGGGTCAGCTGTCTTGTCGTTCTTTACTGGTCTTCAAGACTATGGATATTTATACACATTTTATTTTTGAAGTAAGGACATGAAGACCTTGAAGTGTCGAGATGGAGGTTAGAAAAGTAACATTGTTTCAAATGTACAGTGATGTATGAAGGTGAGTGAAGCCCCTCACATCATACTGGCTTGCTAGTTGTACAGCCCCCCCTCAAACTGTGAACAACCAGAGTATCCTATTGGCTTGCATCAAAGGTAGTGAAACCGTGGGTACATTTCCTCCTGTGCTGCGGTGCTCAGGTTGTTTCTGTGAAACACATGTTTCCATGTACTCTGGTCAACGTGAACAAAACCAAAAAACACTTCTGGTATCATGTTCAAGACACCTATTTGCATGCCTTGCCTTGCCTTCGGTCCAGGTGTCCTTCTGGCTGTGCATGTACTACTGTGCGTGGATGAGGAGCACTATGGCCCATGGATAATCGACCCATGGCCCTTGGACATGGACATGGTTTTGGACACACGTTAGGAAATGCAAAATATTCAGGATGTTCCGCCGGCTGCTTGACCGTTTTTGTTCCCCCGGTTGCCAAGGAGTGTGCTACTGGTCAGGAAGATGTTCAGGTTGATCCATGTGGTGTGTAGACATTACATTACATTGCAGTCATTTAGCAGATGCATTTGTCCAAAGCAAATTACCATAGCACAATAGACCCCCTGGAATTAACTGACCAGCAGACAGAAAGAAGCGTTCAGTTGAAGCTTTCCCACAAATGATGACATCACTGTTTCCGTTATCCCATCTTTCAACAGAATTCAGATCATAACCTTTTTTATACATCATATGCTAATTACCCAAATAGTAAGACAAAGAAACCATGGTATAGAGCAGCAAGAAATTATTTATTTGCGCATTAAAAATATTCAAATATATTTATTGACTTTGTAACGGCAACACTTTCCATCACATCTGACAAACATCTGGCTTATTGTTGGATTATAAGAAACTACAGTTGAAGGTGTGGAGCAGAGTTTCCTGTGTCAAGTGGAAACTTGACACAGGAAACGGTGCTGCTGTAGTCATACAGCTCTTCTTACCCACACTAAGCATGGCGCATGTTTTTGTATAGTGCCTGGGGGTGACCCTAGAATCGGCCTCTGGGGAGTTTCAGTGACATCTTTTTTTATTATTTTCGTTCGTACGCCTTTTCCTGTCCTTTGGATACAAAGGACATTATACGCTCACGGCTCACGAGAACCTATCAAAACAAACAGGAAAGCCGATGTGTGGTGCGGTACCTTGCTCATTCTGAACACACACACACCCGTCCCAAAAAACACACATCATTGTGAACTCGTGGACACTGTTGAGCTAAAAAACTTTGTATTGTTCTGGCATGCATGCCATCAAAGGTGATCTCTATCACGGCCAGCTCAACGCCCGGCGGTCCTTAGTGGCGCGCCGCAATCGAGGAGTAGAAGCACTCAGTCTCCACGCTGCCTCCGCCACCTCTACGCCGGCTGTTCCTCGCGCTCAAAGCGACATACAGGAGATTGTCCACCTCAGGGCCACGCTAATCAGTAATCGTCGTGACACAAAAGAGAGTAAAAAAACGAAAAAAACATTCTATAAAAACACATTATATTATGATTGGATTATATGTTATATTATTAACATTTTAGTAGGCTTTCAATGTTTTATATATATTTTTTAAAGATGCTTACCATTTCCATGCCAACAACACGGCCTCTTGGTTCCGTAACCTCCCCTGTGAGTTAAACAAGTGTTTTGAGCAACAATACGATGAAAAAATTCGACCTCTACAGCGACAGGGGCATCTCTTTCTGGAGACGTACAGGCAGGTCAAAATGAACAGCAGGATGAGGGTGACTGCCAATGCTGGCCCCAGTATGTACATCACCAGAGGGTCGTGGCACAGATCTGTTTGAAGATGCAGCACAGGAGAACCTGTAAGACAATAGTACGGTACCTACCTAATAGTCTGTCGCATTGCAAAGATGCAACGTGGCTGCAAAAAAAGCTGCAAAGACCTACCGGCAATTTCCACCGCTGTCCCGTTTCCGAACAGAATCTCCCCGCACAAGCTCAGAACACAATAGTAGGTCCCGGCGTCCTCGGTGCGGAGGTTGGCCATCGGCAGGTGAAACGTGCAGCTCTTCAGGGCTGGTGGAAGTCCAACCCCGGGGGGGCTATTGCACAGGTCGGGGTCGGCATGGGCGTAAAGGAGCGAGGGTCGAGATCCGCTGGGCCTGTACCAGTAGAAGCTGTGCTTTCCTGAACACAGCTCACGGCATTGCCCGGCAACAGCACCTGTGCGGGTCCCTGGCGGATGACCGCTCGTTTTGCCACCTCTGACCCCTTGACGTGAAGGAAGGAGCCGCGTTCGTAGTTAATAACTCGAGAAATCGAACTTCCCACAGTAATATGCCGCCGAGTCTGAGAGGCGAAGATGCCGGATCGTAAGGTGGGTCACTCCTGGATGGTTTTGTACCGAAAAGCGAGAATCGTTCTGAAACTCATTGTGCAGTTTATATGTGGTTTCATATGCCGTGGCAGACAATATGACGCAAGGTCTGTCTCCTAGTTTTTGCCGGTACCAGTAAATGTACATTGCATCCAATTTCTCATACAACCATCGGAAAGTTGGAAACGCTGGCTGTGATGATCTTCTCTTGAACGATGTCCCTTTTGGTAGTTTGCACCTGGGCTGCATCATAGATACAATGATGGACATTTTTGTAGTTTTGGCACATCAACGACTGTTGACCTTCAAATATTTTTCTTAAAAACTAGGAAAAAATATGAAATCGTCCCTACCTGTTCCACTGAATAGGAAAGCCAAGATGCAGTAGGTGGTCATGTCTGAAGCCGTTCAATCTGGATGTCGAATGGATCTTATTGACTGGCATCCAACCCCTGAGAGATCTTTGAGGCTGTTTGTGATTGGCTCAAACAATCTGTGCTACCAGTGATGACCAAATCAGCATCAACAGTTTCTGTTGCTGCAGGTTAAAATAAGTGTGTGTGTGTGCATGTGTGTGTGTATAAGGTGGTGGTATGGTGTGCCAGTTTTGTTTCCGTCAGTAACGGAGCTGCGAGTATTCAAGGGTGACTACTAAATGTACGTATAGGGAAAATGGTTGTTTTTATCATACAGTCACTTTTCATGAAAATGTGCCGTGGGCTCAGAAGTCATCCATATTGTCGCTGTTCATTACGACAAAGTCTAGATGTTGACTATGGGAGTGGCCAAGACACTACAGGAATGAAGTCCAAAGGTGTTCCTACAATCGTGCTTTAGTATATACTTTCATACTTTCCTATCTATATATATATATATATATGTATAACTATACATATATATATATACTGTGTATGTATACAACTATATATATATATATATATATATACTGTATCTACATTTTGTTCTTGAAGCAGGCTACATAGTATTCTGCTGTGGGTAAGTAGACATAAGATTTATTGTTGTTCTTAGTATTTGTGTTGATAAAATTGTAGAACCTTTTTCTCAAAGCTAGTTACCTGTACATAGTAAGTGAGGTGTACAGGCCTATTGTTGTGCTAAGATAATCACCCAGTCTGGCCCATACAGCCATAGTCAATAGAGTTAACGACAGGGAGGAGCCTAACCCGGCATGAGCCTCCCTCCCTATCGCATAGGCTATTAAGATAGAAGTAGTTTGTCAGCGTCAGCATTTAGCGTCAGGCCCCAGGAACTAAGACCCAGAACGAAGACCAAGGAGTCGTTCTACAGGAGTCCCAGAACAAGACCCAGAACGAAGACCAAGGAGTCGTTCTACAGGAGTCCCAGAACAAGACCCAGAACAAAGACCAAGGAGTCGTTCTACAGGAGTCCCAGAACAAGACCCAGAACAAAGACCAAGGAGTCGTTCTACAGGAGTCCCAGAACAAGACCCAGAACAAAGACCAAGGAGTCGTTCTACAGGAGTCCCAGAACAAGACCCAGAACAAAGACCAAGGAGTCGTTCTACAGGAGTCCCAGAACAAGACCCAGAACAAAGACCAAGGAGTCGTTCTACAGGAGTCCCAGAACAAGACCCAGAACAAAGACCAAGGAGTCGTTCTACAGGAGTCCCAGAACAAGACCCAGAACAAAGACCAAGGAGTCGTTCTACAGGAGTCTGTCTAGGGAGTTAGTCAAATCTAGTCCTCCTACCCTTGCTATGTGTCGTCATTCCATTGTAGTCTGGACATCCTCCCGCAATAGATGGCATTGAGGCTCTCCCTCTCGACGCCGCAACCCTTCCAATCTCCTCTATCCTACCATTTCTACCTTCACAGATCTTGTGGTGAAAGGGGGACTCAGGAATTGCCAATCGTCGGTCAAGAAGACTGAAACCATTCTGGCCTACGCCGCACTCCAGTCTCTCCACTTCCTGGCTCTCACCGAGACCTGGATCACCCCTGAGAACACGGCTACCGCAGCTGCTCTCTCCGCGACCTACTCCTTCACTGCTTTCCTCCCTCCCTCTTCTCCCACCCCCACTAACCTTACCTGTTTCAACCCCCTCTCCCCTGATGAAGTTAACAAACTGGTGACATCTAACCACCCTACCACCTGCCCCCTCGACCCAATCCCTTCCTCTCTTCTCCAGGACATCTCGGGCGATATCCTTCCCTTCCTTACATCCCAAATCAACATCTCCCTTGAGGCAGGCCTGTTTCCGGCAGCCTTCAAGACTGCCAGAATCAAGCCGCTCCTCAAGAAACCATCCCTAGACACCACTGATGTCCAAAACTACAGACCGGCATCTCTTCTATCATTCCTGTCCAAAACCCTTGAACGGGCTGTCTCCTCACAACTTTCTTCCTATCTCTCCCAGAACAACCTCCTCGACCCTCACCAGTCAGGCTTCAAGGCTGCGCACTCCACGGAGACGGCACTGCTCGCAGTGACAGAGTCTCTTCGTGATGCCAGAAGCTCGTCCCTCTCATCGGTACTGATCCTTCTCGACCTGTCTGCGGCGTTCGACACAGTGAACCACCAGATCCTCCTCGCCGAGCTTGGAATCGCTGGAACTGCGTTATCCTGGTTCACCTCCTACCTTGCAGATCACACTTATCAGGTCACATGGAACGGTTCCCTGTCCAGACCCTGCACCCTGGACACCGGAGTCCCTCAAGGCTCAGTATTGAGACCCCTTCTGTTTTCTCTTTACACTAAATCGCTAGGCTCTGTAATCACATCTCATGGCTTCTCCTATCACTGCTATGCAGATGACACTCAACTGTTTCTCTCCTTTCCCCCCTCAGAAACCCAAATAGCAACACGCATAAATAGCAACACGCTCTAAATGCTGACATCATGGCTGACATCAGCAGATGGACAGCCGCCAACCACCTGAAGCTCAACCTTGACAAGACTGAGCTCCTCTTCATACCGGGGAAAGACTGCCCTCAGATGGACCTATTGGTCACCGTCGAGAACACCCAAGTCTCCCCCTCAACCACAACAAGAGACCTTGGTGTGGTGGTAGATGACCAGCTGTCCTGCAATGCCAACGTCACCGCGGTGGCCCGATCTTGCAGAATTGCCCTCTACAACATCCGCAAGATCCGGCCCTTCCTCACACGTGAAGCAGCGCAGATCCTGGTCCAAGCGCTCGTCATCACCCGCCTCGACTACTGCAACTCTCTCCTGGCGGGACTCCCCGCCTCGGCAACCAAGCCCCTCCAACGCATCCAGAACGCAGCAGCACGCCTGGTATTCAACCTACCGAAATTCTCCCACGTGACCCCTCTCTTCCGCGATCTCCACTGGCTTCCGGTAAATGCTCGCATCAAATTCAAGACTCTGGTGCTGACCTTTAGGGCAGTCAATGGAACTGCCCCAGCCTACCTCCAGGCGTTGGTCATACCCTACATCCCAGCCAGAGCGCTCCGCTCAACTTCTGCCAGGCGACTTGTTCGACCTTCACTAATGTCAACCAAACATCGCTCGTCCAAGACCCAGCTATTCACGGCTCTGGCTCCACAGTGGTGGAATGAACTCCCGTCTCATGTCAGGACGGCAGAGTCCCTCGCCAGCTTCCACAAGAGACTCAAGACCCACCTGTTCAGAGTCCACCTGGACTCTCCTTGAACCCTCCTTCTCCTTTGTGAAACCCCTAAACTTGCTTAAGTCCTGACATTAATAGCTCTTAGCATGTTGTATATGTTAGCAAGTGTATATCCTTAATGTTGATAACACGCTCTTATCACAGCTACTTAAGCAGGTGACCTAGCAGTACGAAATTGTGTTATTCATCTTGTTAATATGAATACTTGTGAACTGCTGTATTTGTCACGAGAGAGGGAGTGGGTTGGACCCCGAATGCAGACGCCGACAAGTGGAGAGTGATACGAGACGGTTTTATTTCCAAACACACACAAGGGTACACGGGGAGGACGATCCGCGGAGTACCGGCGGGTAGTCCGGGACAGGGGAAGGAGTCTGTACCGGGGGTATCGGGTGCGGAGTACCGGCAGGTAGTTGGCAGGCGATGGGTACCAGACGGGAGAACTACGTGAATAGTAGAGTAACGACCTCACGCTGGGGTAAAGGAAAGACAACGTATATATACCCCAGGTGAGGTGATGAACAAATTACACGGGGGGAAATTGAGTCCAGGTGTGTGTGTGTGTGTGTGTGTGTGTGTGGCCAGCGCACGTGGCTTGGCCACGCCCCCTGCCAACCAACGTGATTGTTGACAGGAGCGTGTGTGCGCTACCAGCGCACGTGGCTAGGCCACGCCCCCTGCCAACCAACGTGATTGTTGACAGGAGCGTGTGTGCGCCACCAGCGCACGTGGCTAGGCCACGCCCCCTGCCAACCACCGTAACCGTGACAGTATTTTTATGTTTGCGTACCTCAGTGTTATGCTATTGTCTGCTTCAACTAATGTACACCTTGTAAGTCGCTTTGGATAAAAGCGTCTGCTAAATGCCCTAAATGTAAATGTAAATCTATCTCTCTATATCTTCATAACAACACGGGAAACCATGTCGACATCCTGGCAACAGTGTCAGAGGGGTCTTTGGTACGTGGAAGTCTGGAGAAGGCCTTGACCACAGAAACCACATGCTCTGTGTCGTCTGCACAAACAGAGTGCACGGGAGGCGCAGACATGAGGGAAACACAAAACACTGGTTTTATTGATAAAAATACATTTGTTTCGGCCAACAGTCACTCCTCATCTACAGTTTGCTACAGTTGGTGTTTTTGGGCATGCTAAAATCTAAATATAAATCTGGAGAATTAGAATCCTCTTTATTGGTCACATACATTGTGACCAATAGATATATATATTTTTTGAATGACCCAAGATGACCAGAACAACAACAATCGCGACACCCAGGATTACACCGACCATGATCCAACGTTCATCAAGGGTTCCTACATTGGAACAGAGGACACATTGTCTCAGTTTCTGAGACAATGTGATCAATAAGATATATTTTTATTAATTCAATTATTCGATAATCATGTAATTTTCCGTCACTCTTAGCGTTGGTGTCATCCTCTTCATCGCCATTCAAATAACAACAGAGGAGAAAGAAATATATTTATCTGTGTATACATTTAACTCATCTTAACAAAACATGCTATTCATCAACATATATGCAATAATGAGAGAGGGTTATGGCGCATATGTGAATATTTCTTCTTTATAATAAAATAAAAGATTTAAATGACGGCAAATTAATGTGTTAGCGGTTTCGAATGTGTCTTTAATGTATTAATTATTATTGTCTTAATCAATAAAAACGGTCAAATAATAATATTTAAAGTGTCTTAACTGTGAGAGATGATGTTTTATTTAATAAATGCCTACAATTTTGACATTTTGTCATCGTCTAAGCCTAAAAGGTCATGAGGTGGATGTGGTCACTGGTGCTGGACAATATGCCATTTGTTAAAACAGTATGCTGCTATAGCGTTTATAACCAGAACATTTAAAATGTTAATCTCTCAGTAGACGTCAAATGCTGTTGGTATTTTTTTCAGGTTTTTAGGGTGCATGTCAACGCATCAAGTTGAATTATTGCGTATCGATTTGTATCACCCGTAGCAGAGTTCTGTTTTGTAAGTGGGTCGATTAGATGGAATCTAATGAACATATCTGTGTCATTAGCATGGGGTTTAGTCCAAATACCTTCACATATTGAGCAATGGCATAATTATTTGGCTAGTAGCTTAGCTTACAAATGCCGCTTTGTGACTTAACAGAGGAGACTACTTGTTACAAGTTGACCCTTGCATTTTCCCTCTAATAAAGGCTGGGGATTTACACACACACACACACACACACACAGCATTGAGTATTTAGTTTTCTTTCATTCTTATCGTATGCATAACAGTATATATTCAGGAACCAAAAGCATACTATAACTATATACAAGAAGCATAATTGTTAGGCTATAAAATAGGTCAATTATACACTTAATGATGCAAAAGACAATAAGCCTAATATCCCCACCTTTTCAGAATGTCCCTGTTTTAAAATATTGATTGTAAATCTTATGTAATTATTATGTAATTCATGAGAATTTAGACAAAACAAAAGAATGTAATTGAACAAAAGCTACACGTAGGGTCAAATGTGAACCATGAGCTTATGCAAAAACAATCTGTAAATTAAACTGTGTTTTTTTGTCAAAAGTGCTTTTTGAAAGTTGCGTTCAAACACGCCTGCGCTATGTGGCTTGATGTAATTCAAGCTAACATGCATTTAATTAACATGATTATTTCTTATAAAAGTCTTATCTGGTGGCGGCATATTCAACGTTAGCTTCTGGGTTGCTCTGGTTAGCTTCTGGGTTACATTTTGGCTGTCGTCTTCTGTTCTTCTTCCGAGGGAAAGTCATCGTTGAGTAAGTTATGTTAGCAGCGTCCTGATCGTAGGGACAATTTGAAAACAATTTGATGATATTAACACTTTGAAAGAAAAAACGTTCATTAACTTCACTTCTTAAATGGTTCATGATTCATGTACAACTAGGTTTACCTGGCTTTCCTGAGTCTGAGACCTAATATTACTAGCTAAAAACAAAAGAGGGAATGTATGTTATTTATTATCAGAAAGGGTTCAGACCCTCAGACCATATTTGTTCTTACATTAAATTAAAATGTGCAGGTGCAATAGTTAGCCTACCTCTCTGGAGTTGACGTTGGCGTGTTGGTAAAATCAATCCCAAGATTACCGCTACAAAGACAACATTCATGGCACCCAGTAGTCCCCAAACCATCCAGGTACTTCTGGAGTCCCCGCAATTTTTCTTGTGTCTTTGGTTCTCTTGTTAAAACGTGATATCCATCGACGACATACATTGTGGTAATGAGAGCAACATTTTAAAAGAGTCTTTAAAAAAATGTTGAATTGACCAAAAACAGTTTGTTCCTGAGGTAAGATATGTGAAAATACTACGTCTGACGCATTCACTTTTTAGAGAATATTGTGAACTGGAGTTTAATTCATCTCTTTTTATTCATTAATAGTAATAGTAATAATATTAATAATAGTTTGTGTGCATGTGTGTGTATATTTCTTCTTTGCAGCTAAATTACTTTTTCAATGACTGAGATATTCATGCAGTTTCTATTTAATGTGTTTATCTTACTCTATACAAAGTGACAAAT
Organism: Muraenolepis orangiensis; assembly: GCA_027704905.1. NCBI lineage: Eukaryota > Metazoa > Chordata > Actinopteri > Gadiformes > Muraenolepididae > Muraenolepis > Muraenolepis orangiensis. The sequence continues at coordinate 99,982 of JANIIK010000698.1, forward strand.
AATAATACAACTATTATTGTTTACTTTTAGAGTTTGTGTCGTCGCCTTCATGAATTCCATCATTTCCTTTGAAATAGACAAACATATTACACCGTAAAAACCAAATATCAAATTTCAAAGTGATTGTAATAATGAGAGAAAACATGAATCTTACCTTGAAGCATTAACAATGTTACATTTAACATAAACACCTCTGCATTGTCTAACATGAACATGCAAAAATACCAGCCAGAGTCCGATGAATTCACTTGCAGTATTGTTAGATTGAAGAAAGAGATACTGCTTTCTGTTACTAATCTACTCTGTGGGAAACCATCACTGTGTCTCCCTCCCTCTTATAATCAGTTCCATACACAGATGAGATGACAATGGGCTTGGATGTGTTAGCTGCTCTCATCCAGAAAGCCACTGTTGGACGGCTGGACACATTGGTACAGGACAAGGTGACATTAGCCATCGGTTCTACCTTCATCATCCGATATTCAGGGAGCGAGACGACAAGCCAAGCTGAAAACGGAGTAAAAAAAGATATATATCAACACTCTTTCATTATACAAAACTATAACTATTGTTGGAAGTGAAGTTCTTAAGACAGTGAGTGTTAACATGATGACAGTACTTACTTAAGGAGCTCAGAAGTAAATATCTTGTCAACACCAGCTCCATCATTGTCTCTTCTGTTAGTCCGTCTGGTGTTAACTCAGATGAAGTACGTGGTCTTCATGCAAAGAGGCGGGCTGACTGGTTGCCATGGCACTTTTATCTCATGTTGCATCAAACCAGAGCTTCCACTGAGGATTTCCATTGTCACATCTTCAAATGATCATTCAGTTGCAGCCAGAGGTGTTAACCCAATGTTTGCACTTTTAAAATCTAAATTTGGAGGATTGAGTCCTCTTCATTGGTCACATACATGTACACACAGTGAAATGTGTTTCTCTGCATTTAACCCATCCTAGTATTAGGAGCAGTGGGCAGCTATTGTATATACAGCACCCATATATATATATATATACATATACATACATATATATACATACATATATATATATATATATATATATATATATATATATACAGCCCCCATCTGTAACTGGATTATGGACTTCCTGACGGGGTAGGCCTCAAGTGGTGAAGATTGGGAACAACATCTCATCCACTCTGGTCCTCAACACCGGAGCACCCCAAGGCTGCTGCCTCAGTCCACGGCTGTACTCGCTGTACACACATGACTGTACTGCCACGCACAGCAATGATCAGATTATCAAGTTTGCAGACGACACCACAGTTATCAGCTTGATAAGCGAGGGAGATGAGACGGAGTACAGAGATGAGGTGGTCTGGCTGACGCGATGGTGTGAGGACAACAGCCTCGCACTGAATGTCAACAAGACCAAGGAGCTCATCGTGGACTTCAGGAACCACCGGGGCACCCACTCCACCATCAGCCTGGATGGGACACCGGTGGAAGTCGTCAGCTGCTTCCGTTTCCTGGGACTACAGATTTCCGATGACCTGGCGTGGACACGCAACAAGGAGGTCATGCTGAAGAAGGCACACCAGCGCCTCTATGCTCTGCGGTGCCTCAGAAAAAGTGGTATAGGCCAGAGGTGGCTAGTGAACTTCTACCGTGGCACCGTAGAGAGCGTCCTAACGGGTGGCGTCACTGTGTGGTACGGCAACACCACTGCACGGGACTAGAAAGCCATCCAGAGGGTCATGAGGACAGCAGAGAAGATCATCGGGTATGCACTTCCATGCATTGAGGAGATCTTTAGGACCAGATATCGGAAGAAGGCCATGTCCATCATAAAGGACTGCAACCACCCTGGGCATCATCTCTTCTCCCCCCTACCGTCTGGTCGACGGTTGAGCAGCATCCATACAAGTACTACCAGGTTTAAGGATCCTACTGAACTACTAGGAGTGCTGCCACTTTCACTTTCATAACGTAGTCATCACCATTACACTTATATACTTTGCTGGACTCTCTGGACTCATCACAGTTACTGCACTGTACTGCACTGTATTCACGATGCTGCTGCACTACTGGCACTTTGTGACACACAAATATAATTTTTTTTGTAAAAAAAAAAAAAAACTAAGAAAACAAAATGGGGAGTAATCTCTTTCTGGAGACATACAGGCAGGTCAAAATGAACAGCAGGATGAGGGTGACTGCCAATGCTGGCCCCAGTATGTACATCACCAGAGGGTCGTGGCACAGATCTGTTTGAAGATGCAGCACAGGAGAACCCGTAAGACAATAGTACGGTACCTACCTAATTGTCGCGTTGCAAAGATGCAACGTGGCTGCAAAAAAAGCTGCAAAGACCTACCGACAATTTCCACCGCTGTCCCGTTTCCGAACAGAATCTCCCCGCACAAGCTCAGAACACAATAGTAGGTCCCGGCGTCCTCGGTGCGGAGGTTGGCCATCGGCAGGTGAAACGTGCAGCTCTTCAGGGCTGGTGGAGGTCCAACCCCGGGGTGGCTATTGCACAGGTCGGGGTCGGCATGGGCGTAAAGGAGCGAGGGTCGAGATCCGCTGGGCCTGTACCAGTAGAAGCTGTGCTTTCCTGAACACAGCTCGGCAGCGTGGACCTCGCAACTCAAATTCACGGCATTGCCCGGCAACAGCACCTGTGCGGGTCCCTGGCGGATGACTGCTTGTTTTCCTGCCTCTGACCCCTTGACGTGAAGGAAGGAGCCGCATTTGTAGTCAATTACTCAGAGATTTGACTTCCCACAGTAATATCCAGCCGAGTCTGAGGGGCGAAGATCCCAGATCGTAAGGTGGGTCACTCCGGGACGTTGTTGTACCGAAAAGCGAGGGTCGTTCTGAAACTCACTGTGCAGTTTACGCAGAAACTTATTGTGCGGTTTCATATTCCATGGCGGACGATATGATGCAAGGTCTGTCTCCTAGTTTTTGCTGGTGCCAGTAAATGTACACTGCTTTTGAAAATCATGGTTACAGTGGGTGACAGGGGGTGTGGCCAAGGCGCGGGCTTTTGACCTCTCGGCAATTGCCGATAATGATAATCACCTCACCTGGGTGTTTATATACCCTGGCGTCCCCTAACACCTTTGATCGACCTCCCGGTATCCAGACTCCTCGCCCGTACCGGACCACTCGCCTGTCTACTACCTGTCGGTACTCCGCTGATCGACCTCCCTGTATCCAGACTCCTCGCCCGTCCCGGACCACTCGCCTGTTTACTACCTGTCGGAACTCCGCTGATCGACCTCCCGGTATCCAGACACTGGCCATCACTGTGTCGTTGGTCTGCGTTCTGGGTCCTCCCAACACTACCCATTGTGACAGAACGACCTAGCCAACATGGACCCCGGTGACCTCGACCATGTGAAGCACGCGATCACTCGTGTCGGACAACTGGAGAAAATGCTGCTGGGGCTGGGGGAGCAATTTAAGGACCTGTTAGCCAACATTGGCCCCGGCGACCTCGACCACGCGATCGCTTTACTGAGCGGTCTTGTCGGACAACTGGGTCAAATGCTACAGATGCTGATGGACCAACTTAAGGACCTGACAGCCACCGTTGCTTCCCTCATCGGAGGAACCTCCAAGCCGCGGTGGGCGCCCAACCACCAGCGGTTGTCTTGCCGGTCCCTTCTGCCTCCCATTTGGAGCCCAGTTCCGATAACGCCGCGCTGCCCCCGTCTGACAGCTCCGCGCTGCCCAACGCTGTGCTGCCCCATTACGACGATGGGGCAGCGCTGCGCTGCTCAACGCCGCGTTGCCCCCGTCTGACAGCACCGCGCTGCCCCGGTGTGAGGACGTTGCGCTGCCCCCGTCTGCCGACGTCGCACGTTTCCCGCCTGACGTCGTCACGCTATTCCCGCCTGATGATCTCGCACTGTTCCCGCCTGCCGACGTCGCGCTGCCCCTGTCTGCCAACGACGCGCTGTTCCCGTCTGACGATGTCGCGCAGTTCCCGTCTGACGCCGCCGCGCTGTTCCCGTCTGACGACGCAGCGCTGCCCAACGCTGCGCTGCCCAACGCTGCGCTGCCCAACGCTGCGCTGCCCAACGCTGCGCTGCCCTGTTTCGACGACACTGCGCTGCTCAACACCACGCTGCCTTGGTTCATCGATTGCGGCCCGGTGTGCGCGGTTCGCCGCTACTTCGTTCCCGTCGCCGTCTGAGATGGACAGTTCGAGGGGGACGTTTGTTTTTGTTATGTTGTAGTTTTGGGGACGTCAGAAGCCGTCCCTGGAAAGGACCAGAGAAGTCCAGAGAGGTCCAGAGAGGTCCAGAGAGGTCCAGAGCAAACCTCAGAGGAGAGGTCCAGATCAGACCTCAGAGGAGAGGTCCTGAGCAGACCTCAGAGGAGACCTCAGAGATGACCTCAGAGAAGACCTCAGAGGAGACCTTCAGAGAAGACCTCAGAGAGGAGACCTTAGAGGACACCCCCAGAGGAGACCCCCAGAGGAGACCCCAGAGGAGACCCCCAGAGGAGACCCCCAGAGGAGACTCCTCGCCAGTTCCGCGCTACTCTCCTGTCTAGTACCTGTCGTTACTCAGACTTCCCGGTATCCAGACTCCTCGCCGGTCCTGCGCTACTCTCCTGTCTAGTACCTGTCTCTACTCCGACTTCCCGGTATCCAGACTCCTCGCCTGTTCCGCGCTACTCTCCTGTCTAGTACCTGTCGCTACTCCGACTTCCCGGTATCCAGACTCCTCGCCTGTTCCGCGCTACTCTCCGATCTAGTACCTGTCGGTACTCCGACTTCCCGGTATCCAGACTCCTCGCCCGTCCCGGACCAATCGCCTGTCTACTACCTGTCGCTACTTCGAACTCCCGGTATCCAGACTCCTCGCCCGTCCCGGACCAATCGCCTGTCTACTACCTGTCGCTACTTCGACCTCCCGGTATCCAGACTCCTCACCCGTCCCGGACCACTCGCCTGTCTACTAGCTGTCGCTACTTCGACTTCCCGGTATCCAGACTCCTCGCCTGTTCCGCGCTACTCTCCGATCTAGTACCTGTCGGTACTCCGACTTCCCGGTATCCAGACTCCTCGCCCGTCCCGGACCAATCGCCTGTCTACTACCTGTCGCTACTTCGACCTCCCAGTATCCAGACTCCTCGCCCGTCCCGGACCACTCGCCTGTCTACTACCTGTCGCTACTTCGACCTCCCGGTATCCAGACTCCTCACCCGTCCTCGCCTGTGTACTACCTGTCGGCACTCCGCTGATCAACCTCCCGGTATCCAGACTCCTCGCCCGTCCCAGACCATTCGCCTGTCTACTACCTGTCGGTACTCCGCTTAGTTTAGTTTAGAGAAAATGGATATTTTTCTCATATAGTTACTTTTCATGAAAATGTGCTGTGGGCTCAGAAGTCACTGAAGTCCACAAGTGTTCCTACAATCGTGCTTTAGTGCAATATCTACTTATTGCTTCTCGAGGAAAAGCCATTCCGGTTTTCATCTTCTTCATCTGCTTCATCTCACGAAGAAGCAGTGGCAGTATTTTGTCAGAGATGCCCTGACATTTTGTAGGCAGAATTATGTCCTTCTCCAATTCTTCTCAACTTCATTGCACTCCAGATCTGAGCTCCATAACTCACTTATTTTCTCCTGTTTAAATGTATATAATAATTGATTGACATAAATGCATAATAATTTAATAATGATAAAAATAATGATAATAATATTAATACATTTGTTTTCTTTATAGTCCATTACATTACAGTCATTTAGCAGACGCTTTTCTCCAAAGCTACTTACAAAAGTAAGTAATTTTATATAAAACTAAACATAATAACACAGGAAACCATGTCGACATCCTGTCAACAGTGTCTTTGCTATGCGGAAGTCTGAAGAAAGCCTTGACCACAGCGACCACATGCTCAGTGTCATCTGCATGAACACAGTGCACGGAAATCACAGACATGCGGAACACACAAAACACTGGTTTTATTGATAGAGATGCATTTGCTTTTTAACAGTTACGCCTCATCTACAGTTGGCTACAATTGGTGTTTGTGGGCATGCTCAAATCTAAATCTAAATCAACGTCGGATTTGAGGTTTGAATCCTCTTTATATACAAACACACACACATACACACACACAAACAAAACAAACAATTTGTTTCTCTGCATTTAACCCATCCTAATATTAGGAGCAGTGGGGCAGCTATTTGATATACAGCTGCCTGGGGTAAGCAGTGTCTGGGTCTGGTTCCTTGCTCAAGGGCACCTCGTCGTCAGTGCCCAGGTTTTTCATGGACTTGAACAAAGTTCTGACAGACTGAGCTACTGCCGCCCAATCCCAAAAATTGTCTTGCCTTGTCTTGTACCTTGGCTGAGGCTGAGGTACAAGACAAGGCGGAAATTGTTCAATATTTTTTCATTAATACTGGTGCTGTCGACTAGTTAGTCATTTCACCACTGTTTACAACATAATTTGTAGCGGAAATGTGCTTTAAATCCAGCCTCTTTCTCTTCATGTGGCACTTGAACCTTGACCTTGAAGTATCGGGATGGCATGGAGGTAGTAACTGAACTTTGTTTAAAATGCACAGTGATCTTGGTTTGTGTAAGATGGTATGTAAAGCCCCTCACAGCATACTGGCTTGCTAGTTGTACAGCCCCCCCCCTCAAACTGTAAACAACCATCCTATTGTGATTGATCTTGACCGTGGGTACATTTCCTCCTGTGCTGCGGTGCTCAGGTTTGTTGTTTTTTGTTTTTCCATGTGCTCTGGTCAACGTGAACAAAACCAAAAACCACTTCTGCAGCATCCGAAGGCAAGGCAAGGCATGCTAATAGGTGTGTTGAACATGATACTCAAGACACCTATTTGCATGCCTTGCCTTGCCATTCGGATGTTCAGGTGTCCTTCTGGCTGTGCATGTACTACTGTGCGTGGATGAGGAGCACTATGGCCCATGGATAATCGACCCATGGCTCTTGGACATGGACATGGTTTTGGAATCCCTCCGTCAGGAAATGCAAAGTATTCAGGATGTTTGGCCGGCTGCTGTATCTGATGGATGCAAGTTAAAAGGTCTTAACCATTTTTGTTCCCCCGGTTGTACCTCGGTTGCCAAGTGCCAGTGTGCTACTGTTCAGGAAGATGTTCAAGTCGATCCATGTGGTGTGTAGACATTACATTACATTGCAGTCATTTAGCAGATGCATTTGCATTTGTCCAAAGCAACGTACAATAGACCCCCTGAAATGAACTGACCAGCAGACAAAAAGAAGCGTTTCACACAGACGATTACATCACTTTGTTATCACAGCTTTCAACAGAACACAGATCATACAAATGGGAAGCCAAACATGCAATCATAAGCTGTTTTATACATCATATGCTATTTACCCTAATAGTAAGACAAAGAAACCATGGTATAGAGCAGCAAGAAATTATTTATTTGCGCATTAAAAAAATACAAATATATTTATTGTTTTTGAAACTGCAGGAAGCAGGCAACACTTTCCATCGCATCTGACAAACATCTGGCCTATTCTTGGATTATAAGAAAGTACAGTTTAAGTTGTGGGTTTTCCTGTGTCAAGTTTCCACTTGACAGAGGAAACGGTGCTGCTGTGGTAATACAGCTCTGCTTACCCACACTAAGCATGGCGCATGTTTTTGTATAGTGCCTGGGGGTGACCCTGGAATCAGCCTCTGGGGAGTTTCAGTGGCATATTTTTCTTATATATATATACTCTATCTATGCATCTATCTATCTATCTATCTATCTATCTATCTATCTATCTATCTATCTATCTATCTATCTATCTATCTATCTATCTATCTATCTATCTATCTATCTATCTATCTTCATAACAACACAGGAAACCATGTCGACATCCTGTCAACAGTGTCAGAGGGGTCTTTGCTACGTGGAAGTCTGGAGAAGGCCTTGACCACAGAAACCACATGCTCTGTGTCGTCTGCACGAACAGAGTGCACGGAAGGTGCAGACATGCAGAACACACAAAACACTGGCTTTATTGATAAACATGCATTTGATTTGGCCAACAGTCACTCCTCCTCTACAGTTGGCTACAGTTGGTGTTTGAGGGCATGCTAAAATCTACATCTAAATCTGGAGGACTTGAATCCTCTTTATTGGTCGCGTACACACACACACACACACACACACACACACACACACACACACACACACACACACACACACACACACACACACACACACACACACACACACACACACACACACACACACACACACACACACACACACACACACACACACACACACACACACACACACACACACACACACACACACACACACACACACACACAATTTGTTTCTCTGCATTTAACCCATCTTATTATTAGGAGCAGTGGGTCAGCTATTTTTACAGGGCCTGAGGAGGGAAGCAGTGTCTGGGGTCTGTTGCCTTGCTCAAGGGCACCTCGGCAGTGTGCAGGTGTTTCGGGGTCTTGAACCGGCGACCTTCCGGTTCCCAAAGCAAAGTTCAGACAGACTGAGTTACTGCCACCCGGTCGCAAAAATAGTCTTGCTCTGAAAAAATAAAGGCTGAGGCCGAGGTACAAAAGTGTAAATTGGTCACTCTCTTTTTATTTATACTGGTGCTGTCGACTAGTTAGTCATTTCACCACTGTCTACGACAGATTGGTTACCAAAGTGCGCTTTAAATCCAGCCTCTTTCTCTTCATGTGGAATTTCCCACAAAGGAACTTGAACTCAAACAACCAACTAAGCCTGCAGCCTAATGAGAAGACATTGAGTTGGGTTTTGGTTTCAGTTGTTTTCTAACTAACTCTGTGTGGGTTACCTAATTGTATGTTTATTATATATGTGTATATATATATATATATATATATATATATGTATGTATTTTTTTTATGAATCAAAATGTTCCATTAGATTCCTAAGTATTACATGTGTACACAATCCTAAAGTGTAATTGTCTGAAAGTAAATATTGGGTTAATCAGATTGGGTTAAAGACCTGTGTTGGCCAGTGGTGAAGCGTCAGGGCCTTCAAGGTATTCAGAGAAGACCTTGGAACCCTCAGATGAAACAAAGGAAAAATTGAATTAATTGTATTAATAAAATGTAATAACATTTAAATTAAATAAATAAATGACAATCGTATCTGTGTTGTTGATATGTTATATTAGTGTTACGTTGATTTGTTTGTCTTTCTCGGTCCATGCACGACGCATTTGAGTGGTTTTGTGTTAGAACAAAATGCAACAAATCAGATATTTTTCTGGGTTGCTGGGAAGAATATCCTTCAACCAAAGTACTCCCGCATGCTTTGGCCCTTAGACTGAATGAGAACGTACATTTGGATTGACAATTTGATCAACCAATCATATAGTGGTTTGTAGCCAATGGGCGTATTCTTTCAGATTTCCCCACAGTTCCATAGTACGCTAGAAGGTCTAGTTCACTCGCTCGAGACAGAGGATCTAGCTTAGTGCTACGTTGGTTTTTTTCAACGTAGGTTTTTTACGTCGAAATGGCAACAGCTGAAGATGATGTTGTTGCAGAATTGCTGTTAGTACCCTTTTCAAGACGACCATTCAGTGTAAAGATGGACATTATAAAAAAGTTTTAATGATCCCCGTCACCACTGCATCTGTGGAAAGGACATTTTCCGCCCTCAAATGGATAAAAACATATGGAGGAACAGAACAGGACAATCCCGACTCACTGCATTAGCTTCCATAGCTATTGAAAGGCAACTTTTTCTGGATTTGAAAAGTACAGAAGGTCCAGTTGTGATAGACACTTTATGCGACACTTTTATACTTTTTGCGTTTTTGTGAGTTTTCCTCGTCAGCCAAATCAAGACGTACATCATACGTCAAGTGTATCCGGGGAGCGCATGGCAATCAAGCCTTATCTTCATTTCATAGTGGGCCATCATTTTAGAATGATGTGCAGTTCCACTGTATATACCGTGATTAGTATGTGTAGTTTGTTGTGTATGCTCCATACTGTTGAACTATTGCCCAGCTACATTGAGCTTGTACTGTGTCATGCTGTGCTTCCCTGAAGTGCCCGCAAAAAGCCAGGAGAATACACAGGCTAGGATTGGTCCCCAGCGTTTGATTAAAACAAAGATGCAACATCAAGGCATTAGGAAACCCCTTTGAAATGAGGACGGGAGCATTTAATTCACAATTAAGACTATATACACATTTACTTTTACCCAGTAAAATAAGTCTCCTAACTTCCTTCCAGCCCCATCCTAATTTAAGCGTGTAAGTACACTACTATAGGTGTAATGTTTCAGTATGTTCCACCTTGGAGGCTCAACGTAATTGAATGACACTTCTCATTCTAGGCCAATTCTCACCACTAGGGGGCACAACAGTGTTCACTTTCATACAGCAGCATTAGTGGTCTGTCCCATGCGAGAATAAAAGCTCAGAAAAGCAGCACTGTCTTTGCATCTGCCTCACTATGGCTTCCTCTTGTATCATCTCTCAACCTCACTGACCCATGACAATGTCATCAAGCGTGTCCAATCGCCAACGCCCCTGGCCTCTGCCTCACTCCCACAGCGCTTTGGAGGAGGCGCTCTTTGGGGGCTGGCGGAGGTCGCGGGGCCCCTGCCGTACCTTGACGCAGGGCAGCGACCGACGCAGCTCCAGCCGGGCGTCGGGGCACAGGAAGATGTAGAAGAGCGGGTCCAGCAGCGTGTTGAGGCTAGTCAGGCCGTAGCACAGCCGGTACACCAGAAAGAGGGTGCGCTCCGGGGCGGCACGGGTCGTCGGTCGGCAGCAGGGACACGAAGCGGTAGCCGCCAACCAGGTGGTACGGCCCGAAGACCGCCATAAAAATGATGACCACGAGGATGCTCACAATTTTGTGGCGCTCTTGGTTGGAGACAGAGGGGGACCTCTGTAGACTCTGTAGCGAGCCCACATGTAGCTGTGGGAGGGGACAGAATCAACTTGGTTCAAGTGGAATTGAAATAACCGGCCCAGACAATGATAAGGCCACAAGCCAAATAGACACAACAAGTAACATGTAACACGGGGACAGCAACTAGGCCCGGGGAGGACGCCAAAACAAACGAGTACCAAAACAACCAAAGAAAATGAACCCCCTCAAGCTAATTCTGACCCTACCACTACCTAACCTACTAAGCGTAAATTGATCCCACTAAACGAACTAAACTAACTGTCCCTGACCTGGTCCCAATAAATACATGAGGTGGTACCCGCCTGGGGAAACTTACCTAGTGTATCTATACAAAGAATACCTGCGTGATGTAAAATGTAAGCCCATGGGCATCTTACCTGCAAACTACCTCGCCCTCCCCAGGGTATTACATGCAGGGACAAGACCGACTACCAACAGGCAGGACAACCAACAGGCAGGACAACCAACAGGCAGGACAACCAACAGGCAGGACTACCAACAGGCAGGACTACCAACAGGCAGGACTACCAACAGGCAGGACTACCAACAGGCAGGACTACCAACAGGCAGGACTACCAACACAGACTCTAACACAATTGGATAGCAGTAAAGGAAGCAACACTAACACACACAAGCACACACCAAAATGCCCCCCCCCCCCTCGGAACAAACGCAGGAGGTTTAAATAAGCAGCTGATTAGGACAGTTCAGCCACTTTCGAGGTTAACGATGACCACCAACACCTGGGGAAAAGCAGTAGGAGAGGGAGACTGAAAGGAAAACACAACACAAACCGTAACGAGGAACGGAACATACGATGTACGTAACACATGTCTAATAATAATTATTAATAATAATAATAATAATAATAATAATAACTTTATTTATATAGCACTTATCAAGCACATACAGTGCAAAGTGCTTCATAACAAATAAAACAGAAATGATTAAAGCAACACCACATTCCTCATCAACCTGTCTGTCTTCGGAGGAGCCCACAAGTAGCCATGTTAATGGCTGGTGGCAGCGTCGTCTGCTACACTGGCGCCTGAACAAGGACCTCGTGGACCAAGACAAGGACACAGGTTGATGAGGAATGTATTTATTTAATATTTAATTTATTGCAAGAGTTTGAATAATTGTGAACAAAACAGATGGTACATGCTAGAGCTCTCTCCACGAGTGTATGTGGTGGTGGCTGTTTTAACCTGTGGGCCTTGATTAACAATGACCCACAGGTGTGCAGCCTCACCAGCCAATCAGTCCAATTCAGGCCAGGTGAGGCTGCATGAACCAGCCACAAAACACACACACTGGGGTCTGTGCGTTTTTTGCCTTGAATCAAAAAACATATGTTTATGTCAATAAATGCATGTACAACACTGCGCTGAAACTGTTTAATAGGCCCAATGTTTTGGGCAATATTAAGCTCTCCCTGATAACTTTTTGCTCAGAAAAAAATAAAGTGAAAAGTAACACATAAAAAGCTTGATCTCTAACTGGTTTTAGCATTTCTTTCTTCCATACCTGCATTTGTTTTGCCACTCGCAAAAAACAAAACTACAAGTAAATACCTGTATGTTTCTTTAAATTTGTGATAATTGGATTAATCACAGAATTGTATTGTGATTAATCAGATTTACAGACATGTTAAAATTGCACGTACAGTAAAATCATTTAATATTTCTAAAGATTAAAATAAAACAGAATAAATCAAACAAATAAAATAGACCAAAATGTTTTAATAAATAATTGTAATCGTCAGTTGTTATTATTTGAATTCATTAGTATTATACAATTTTTTGGTTCATTGATAAATCAGTTGATCTATAACCTCATTAATAACAGTAAGGGAGGAAGCAGACTAATTACATTTTCTCTGAAAAAAAAATTCTTATCATATTGTATTTTTATTTTATACATGCCTACAATTTTGACATTTTGTCATTGTCTAAGCCTAAAAAGTCATGAAGTGGATGTGGTCACTGGGGCTGGACAATATGCCATTTGTTAAAACAGTATGCTGGTATAGCGTTTATAACCATAACATTTAAAATGTTAATCTCTCAGTAGACGTCAAATGCTGTAGGTATTTTTTTCAGGTTTTTAGGGTGCATGTCTGCGTATAGATTTGTATCACCCATAGCAGCGTTCTGTTTTGTAAGGGGGTCGATTAGATGGAATCTAATGAACATATCTGTGTCATTAGAATGGGGTTTAGTCCAAATACCCCATCCAAATATTGAGCAATGGCATAATTATTTGGCTAGTAGGGTCGAATGTGAACCATGAACTTATGCAAAAACATTCTGTAAATTAAACTGACAAGTGCTTTTTGAAAGTTGCCTTCAAAAATGCCTGCGCTATGTGGCATGATGTAATTCAAGCTAACATGCATTTAATTAACATGATTATTTCTTATAAAACTCTTATCTGGTGGCGGCATATACAACGTTAGCTTCTGGGTTGCTCTGGTTAGCTTCTAGGTTACATTTTGGCTGTCTTCTGTTCTTCTTCCGAGGGAAAGTCATCGTTGAGTAAGTTATGTTAGCAGCGTCCTGATCGTAGGAAACATTTGGTTTTCAAATTTGATGATGTTATTAACACTTTAAAAAACAAAACGTTCATTAACTTCACTTCTTAAATGGTTCATGATTCATGCTTTTCCAGGTATACAACTATGTTTACCTGGCTTTCCTGGGTCTGAGACCTAATATTACTAGCTAAAAACAAAAGAGGGAATGTATGTTATTTATTATCAAAAAGGGTTCAGACCTTCAGACCTATTTGTTCTTACATAAAAATTAAAATAAAATGTGCAGGTGCAATATTTAGCCTACCTCTCTGGAGTTGACGTTGGCGTGTTACTCTTAAAATCAATCCCAAGATTACCGCTACAAAGACAACATTCATAGCACCCAGTAGTCCACAAACTGTCCAGGTACTTTTGGATTCCTCACGATTCCCTTGGAATTAAAAGGGGGAAAGCAATTGAGTCACGTATCTGTGGTTACCTGTTGGTTCTCTTGATAAAACGTGATATCCATCGACGACATACATTGTGGTAATGACAGCAACATTTTAAAAGAGTCTTTAAAAAAATGTTGAATTGACAAAAAACTGTTTGTTGAGTTTAATACATCCCTTTTTATTCATTAATAGTAATAGTAATAATAGTAATAATAGTTTGTGCATGTGTGTGTATATTTATTCTTTGCAGCAAAATAATATTTTCAATGACTGCGATATTCATGCAGTTTCTATTTAATGTGTTTATCTTACTCTATACAAAGTGACAAATAATAATACAACTATTATTGTTTACTTTTAGAGTTTGTGTCGTCGCCTTCGTGAATTCCATCATTTCCTTTGAAATAGACAAACATATTACACCGTAAAAACCAAATATCAGATTCAATTTCAAAGTGATTGTAATACTGAGAGAAAACATGTATCTTACCTTGAAGCAGTAACAATGTTGAATTGACCATAAACACCTCTGCATTGTTGTAGAACATGCAAAAATACCAGCCAGAGTCTGATGAATTCACTTGCAGTATTGTTAGATTGAAGAAAGAGATACTGCTTTCTGTTACTAATCTACTCTGTGGGAAACCATGACTGTATCTCCATGTGTTAGAATCAGTTCCAAACACAGATGAGAGGACAATGGGCTTGGATGTGTTAGCTGCTCTCATCCAGAAAGCCATTGTTGGATAGCTGGACACATTGGTACAGGACAAGGTGACATCAGCCATCGGCTCTACCTTCATGATCCGATAATCAGGGAGCGAGACGACAAGCCAAGCTGAAAACAGATGAGTAAAAAAATATATATCAACAATCTTTCATTATACAAAAGTAGAACTATTGTTGGAAGTGAAGTTCTTAAGACAGTGAGTGTTAACATGATGACAGTACTTACTTAAGGAGCTCAGAAGTAAATATCTTGTCAACACCAGCTCCATCATTGTCTCTTCTGTTAGTCCGTCTGGTGTTAAATCAGATGAAGTACGCGGTCTTCATGCAAAGAGGCGGGCTGACTGGTTGCCATGGCACTTTTATCTCATGTTGCATCAAAGCAGAGCTTCCACTAATGATTTTCATTGTCACATCTTCAAATGATCATTCAGTTACAGCCAGAGGTGTAAACCCAAGGTTTGCACTTTTAAAATCTAAATTTGGAGGATTGAGTACTTAATTGGTCACATACATGTAAACACACAGTGAAATTTGTTTCTCTGCATTTAACCCATCCTAGTATTAGGAGCAGTGGGCAGCTATTGTATATACAGCACCCATATATATATATATATATATATATATATATATATATATACAGTATATATCAAGTGGTGAAGATTGGGAACAACATCTCATCCACTCTGGTCCTCAACACCGGAGCACCCCAAGGCTGCTGCCTCAGTCCCTGGCTTTACTCGCTGTACACACATGACTGTACTGCCACGCACAGCAATAATCAGATTATCGAGTTTGCAGAAGACACCACAGTCATCAGCTTGATAAGCGAGGGAGATGAGACGGAGTACAGAGATGAGGTTGTCTGGCTGACGCGATGGTGTGAGAACAACAGCCTCGCACTGAATGTCAGCAAGACCAAGGAGCTCATCGTGGACTTCAGGAGCCACCGGGGCACCCACTCCACCATCAGCCTGGACGGGACACCGGTGCAAGTCGTCAGCTGCTTTCCGACACGCAACACGGAGGTCATGCTGAAGAAGGCACACCAGTGCCTCTATGCTCTGCGGTGCCTCAGAAAAAACGCTATAGGCCAGAGGTGGCTAGTGAACTTCTACCGTGGCGCCGTAGAGTGCGTCCTGATGGGTGGCGTCACTGTCGCACGGGACTAGGAAGCCATCCAGAGGGTCGTGAGGACAGCAGAGAAGATCATCGGGTGTGCACTTTCATGCAATGAGGAGATCCTTAGGACCAGATATCGGAAGAAGGCCATGTTCATCATAAAGGACTGCAACCACCCTGGGCACCATCTCTTTTCCCCCCTACCGTCTGGTCGACGGTTGCGCAGCATCCATACAAGTACTACCAGGTTTAAGGATCGTTTTTATGCACAGGCACTGTGCCTACTGAACTGCTAGGAGTGCTGCCACTTTCACTTTCATAACATAGTCATTACCATTACACTTACATACTTTGCTGGACTCTATGGACTCATCACAGTTACTGCACTGTACTGCACTGTATTCATGATGCTGCTGCACTACTGGCACTTTAAAAATGTTCAATCATTTTTGTAAAAAAAAAAAAAAAAAAAAACATGTACATATCATTGAAGTCATTTTGCTGCTCTTTTTTTGTTTATTTTAATGTACATATCATTTTGTGTGTTGTTTTTAAGATTTATACTGCGGGAGGGAATGGGGAAAAAGCGTTCCTATGTACTTTTTACAAATGGCAAATAAAAATCTTGTATCTTGTATTGTATCCAGCGAGCAGTGTAGGGGTCTGGTGCCTTGCTTATGGGCAACTCGGCAGTGCCCAGGTGTTTCGGGGGACTTGAACCGGCGATCTTCCGGTTCCCAAGCCAAGTCCCAACTGACTGAGCTAGTGCCACCCACTTCCCAAGCTTTACTTGGTAAATATTTGATCAACTGAACGAGTAACGGACACATTTGACCAGCACAGTGTAGGGGTCTGGTGCCTTGCTCAAAGGCACCTCGGCAGAGCGCAGGTGTTTCAGGGACTTTGTTCCCAAGCCATGTTCCGACAGACTGAGCTACTGCCGCCCTAAAGGTGAGAGCTAAAGTTACATTTAAAGTGTGCATTATTTTAACACATATTTTGGAGGAGGATGAGAAGTCGATTCAAGGCCTATTCAGATCAGCTTCAAAGTGTATTCAAAGTAAACAGTGGAGTGTGTGTGTGGTTGGTGGCTGGTTTAAGCAGCTTCACCTACCCTGAATTGGATTGATTGGCTGGTGAGGTTGCACACCTGTGGGTCATTGTTAATTAAAGCCCACAGGTTAAACCAGCCACCACACACACACTCGAGGAGAGAGCTCTAGCATCTACCATCTGCTCTGTTCACCATGATTCAAACTCAATTAACCGGATTCCTCATCACCCTGTGTCCTCGTCTCCGGGAGGAGCCCTCAATCAGCCATTTTAATGGCTAATGACAGCATTAATGGCTACACTCCTAGCCGAGTGTCGAGGTGTCCCTGAGCAAGACACACTAACCCTAACTGCTCCCGACTTGCTGGTGGGCGCCTTGCATGGCTGACTCCACCGTCGGTGTATGAATGGGTGAGTCTGAGGCTTGACTTTGAGATGCTGCACTGGTTAGAAAAGAGCTTTATAAATGATGTCCATTTACCAACTACCGTTTACCCGTGGTCATAGGCTCCTCCCAAACGGACTGTCATAGTTCTCCGTTTTACGTCCGTTACCAGCAAATATCAATATGTGTGTGTGTGTGTGTGTGTGTTGATTATAATTATAGAACATCACTAGGATAGTGAAGCAAAAGAGAGAGAGTCTCTTGAGGCGGGAGGTGGGCTCATCTCGCGGTGGCTTCCTGTAAACACACCACAGGAAACGGCTTGCACGGGTTTGGCCCGAAAGAAGTGTATCTTTTGTTGAAGCACTGCAGCTAGGGCTCACAGAGTAGGACCATGTTTCAATGCAGTACAACACACCAAATAGTGCAATATAACGGGGATTTAAGAAAAATGGAACAAAGTGTGATCCAGAATAATACAGACAACAATACAAAATAGAGGAGGATATCCTTCGTTATTATCGTCATTCTGGATGACGAACTCCTGCAATGATATGTTGTACATACTATTTGATATCGTAAACTAATTGTTACCTAATTTTGGCCCCTCAGAAGCTATGTTGTTGACTGCTGCTGCCACCCTTAGAAGGGCACCCTTGAATAAGTACTCTCTGGTTAAATAAGGGTTACATCAAATTATATATATACTGTATATTTTCTTTAGTAATGCGTCAATTCGTAATGATAGAATGGAACGGAAGAATCAGATGAATTCTTTGTGGTTTATGTGGTCAAGTTACCCCTTTGACCCTTTAACCTATGACACCTGTTTTAAATTGTAACCCTGTTAAAGGCTATATATGTAAATATTGTTTCATTATAAACATACATATATATTTTTGTTTAAACAGAAATGTATTTTGTTTTTCAAAGAAAAAAAGGCTTTTAAATCAAACTACGACAATCAAACAACGTACACCAATTGATTAGGCCAGTCTGCCATGGTTAGCTGAAGCCTAGTGAATGAACATTGTAGCATTGTCAGCACTTTCTAAACAGCCGACCACACTTTGCGCCTGAGAGACATGTGGCTGGTGAAGGTCTGCTGCTCTTCACTCACTCAAGACGGCAGACTCTGGGAGGACAGAAGACAGCGGCGAGAGACCATGGGCCCCCGCTCAACCCTTCTCCTGTGGGGATTGTGTACGTTTTTAAGATTTTCTTCTTACGACACGCTCGACGCAACCGGATTCGTCCCGCCGGTCCTTGTCACTTCCCCAAAAATAATAAACCCAAAACCGGGTCAATCGAATAGAAATGCGACCTGTTATTTGTCGTCAGAAGAACTACTGCGGTACTTTATTGTTGGCACGCTGTGACCCGTCCATTGACCCCTAAAAGATCACCTGGCATGGAAGAAAATAAAGAAAAACATGCTTCAAGTGACCAACTAGTTAGAATCTGTCTGTTAAGCGTCATTGACAACCTCTTTACAATCACCCTCCTCCCTCCCCCCCCCCCCCAACCCCCCTAGTCAACACGTTCCTGCTCCTGACCCCGGGCCACGGGGGTGATGGTGCCGGCCCCCCGGATGGTGCCGGCCAACGTGACGCTGTGCTCCTGACGTGCTGGTTGTCTCCTTGCATGGCTGACTCCGCCGTCGGTGGTTGAATGTGTGTATGAATGGGTGAATGTGAGCCATGACTTGTAAAGCGCTGTGGATAAAAGCGCTATATAAAAGCATCCATTACCATTTACCATTACCATATATATATATATATATATATATATATATATATATATATATATATATATATATATACAGTATATTAAATAAATAAAAACGTGGTAAGTGGTAAGCAACTAGACATGTACTACACCCAGTTGATGGCACACATCCAGCCAAATACTGTAGAATAATAACACCAAAGACTAAATAAATAATTCATTCATATTATTTCATTCATTCATGCACAACAATTGGACAAAGTACATACTTTATTTACACACACCCAATAGAGGTCATAAACCGCTTCGTCTTCACGTCCTTCTCATGGTCCCCCTTTCAAAACAAACAAAACAAACCAACGCACTTTTTCAATTTTAATTTTTAATTTAGTTCTGAAGAAGAAACTCCGAAGTCTGAATTCTAAAATGTAAACACATCATCAGATCCTCAGAAGGATCGGAAGGCCGATTTTGTTTTGTTTTGTTCGATCTTTATTTCTTCCAACGACAGGCTCCCCAACAGAGGACTCAGTCGCTCTCAAGGACTCGAAGACCTTGAAGTATCGGGATGGCATGGAGGTGAGAAAAGTGACTGAACATTGTTTAAAATGCACAGTGATCTTGGTTTGTATAAGATGGTATGTAAAGCCCCTCACAGCATACTTGCTTGCTAGTTGTACAGCCCCCCCCTCAAACTGTGAACAACCAGAGTATCCTTTTGGCTTGCATCAAAGGTAGTGAAACCGCGAGTACATTTCCTCCTGTGATGCGGTGCTCAGGTTGTTTCTGTGAAACACATGTTTCCATGTACTCTGATCAACGTCAACAAAACCAAAAACCACTTCTGGTATCATGTTCAAGACACCTATTTCCATGCCTTGCCTTGCCTTCGATATTCAGGTGTCCTTCTGTGCATGTTCTGTGCATGTACTACTGTGCGTGAATGAGGAGCACTATGGCCCATGGATAATCGACCCATGGCTCTTGGATATGGACATGGTTTTGGAATCCCTCCGTCAGGAAATGCAAAGTATTCAGGATGTTTGGCCGGCTGCTGTATCTGATGGATGCAAGTTAAAAGGTCTTAACCATTTTTGTTCCCCCGGTTGCCAAGTGCCAGTGTGCTACTGTTCAGGTAGATGTTCAGGTCAATCTATGTGGTGTGTAGACCACAGAGTTTACATTACTTTGCAGTCATTTAGCAGATGCTTTTGTCCAAAGCAACTTACAATAGTACAATAGACCCCCAGGAATTAACTGACCAGCAGACACAAAGAAGCGTTCAGTTGAAAGTTAACATTGACGATTACATCACTTGTTTGTTATCCCAGCTTTCAACAGAATACAGATCATACAGATGGGACGCCAAACATGCAATCATAAGCTGTTTTATACATCATATGCTAATTACCCAAATAGTAAGACAAAGAAGCCATGGTATAGAGCAGCAAGAAATGATTTATTTGCGCATTAAAAAAATACAAATATATTTATTGTTTTTGAAAGAGCAGGAAGCAGGCAACACTTTCCATCGCATCTGACAAACATCTGGCCTATTGTTGGATTATAAGAAAGTACAGTTGAAGGTGTGGGCCAGAGTTTCCTCTGTCAAGTGGAAACTTCACACAGGAAACGGTGCTGCTGTGGTCATACAGCTCTGCTTACCCACACTAAGCATGGTGCATGTTTTTGTATCGTGCCTGGGGGTGACCCTGGAATCGGCCTCTGGGGAGTTTCAGTGATATATCTTTTTTTATTATTTTTGTTCGTACGCAATTTCTTGTCCTTTGGATATGGGTCTTATGTGCTCACGGCTCACGAGAGCCTATCAAAACAAACAGGAAAGCTGATGTGTGGTACGGTTCCTTGCTCATTCTGAACACACACACACCCGTCCCAAAAAACACACACATCATTGTGAACTCGTAGAGACTGTTGAGCTAAAAAACGTTCTAGTGGTTTCTCTGGCATGCATGCCATCAAAGGTGATCTCTATCACCGGCCAGCTCAGCGCCCGGCGGTCCTCAGTGGCGCGCCGCAACCGCAGAGTAGAAGCACTCAGGCTCCGCGCTGCCTCCGCCGCCTCTACGCCGGCTGTTCCTCACGCCGCCTCTACGCCGGCTCTTCCTCGCGCTCACAGCGACGTACAGGAGATTGTCCACCTCCGGGCCACGCTAATCAGTAATCGTCGTGACACAAAAGAGAGTAAAAAAAACGAAAAAAACATTCTATAAAGCCACATTATATTATGATTGTATTATATGTTATATTATTGACATTTTAGTAGGCTTTCAATGTTTTATATATATTTTTTAAAGTTGCTTACCGTTTCCATGGCAACAACACGGCCTCTTGGTTCCGTAACCTCCCCTGTGAGTTAAACAAGTGTTTTGAGCAACAATACGATGAAAAAATTGGATTTTTCGCATTTGTTTTTGCATACCTCTACAGCAACAGGGGCATCTCTTTCTGGAGACGTACAGGCAGGTCAAAATGAACAGCAGGATGAGGGTGACTGCCAATGCTGGCCCAAGTATGTACATCACCAGAGGGTCGTGGCACAGATCTGTTTGAAGATGCAGCACAGGAGAACCCGTAAGACAATAGTACGGTACCTACCTAATAGTCTGTCGCGTTGCAAAGATGCAACGTGGCTGCAAAAAAAGCTGCAAAGACCTACCCACAATTTCCACCGCTGTCCCGTTTCCGAACAGAATCTCCCCGCACAAGCTCAGAACACAATAGTAGGTCCCGGCATCCTCGGTGCGGAGGTTGGCCATCGGCAGGTGAAACGTGCAGCTCTTCAGGGCTGGTGGAGGTCCAACCCCGGGGGGGCTATTTCACAGGTCGGGGTCGGCATGGGCGTAAAGGAGCGAGGGTCGAGATCCGCTGGGCCTGTACCAGTAGAAGCTGTGCTTTCCTGAACACAGCTCGGCGACGTGGACCTCGCAACTCAAATTCACGGCATTGCCCGGCAACAGCACCTGTGCGTGTCCCTGGCGGATGACCGCTCGTTTTGCCACCTCCGACCCCTTGACGTGAAGGAAGGAGCCGCGTTCGTAGTTAATAACTTGAGAGATCGATAAATCGGACCTCCCACAGTAATATGCGGCCGAGTCTGAGAGGCGAAGATGCCGGATCGTAAGGTTGTTCACACCTGGATGGATTTGTACCGAAAAGCGAGAATCGTCCTGAAACTCATTGTGCAGTTTATATGTGGTTTCATATGCCGTGGTGGACGATATGACGCAAGGTCTGTCTCCTAGTTTTTGCCGGTACCAGTAAATGTACATTGCATCCGATTTCTCGTACAAGCATGGGAAAGTTGCATTTTCTCCAACGCTGGCTGTGATGATCTTCTCTTGAACGATGTCCCTTTTGGTAGTTTGCACCTGGGCTGCATCGTGATTTACAGATAAGTAGAGTAGATACAATGATGGACATTTTTGTAGTTTTGGCACATCAACGACTGTTGACCTTCAAATATTTTTCTTAAAAACTAGGAAAAAATTTGAAATCGTCCCTACCTGTTCCACTGAATAGGAAAGCCAAGATGCAGTAGGTGGTCATGTCTGAAGCCGTTCAATCTGGATGTCGAATGGATCTTATTG